>JAGTTH010003418.1:0-92472 GCA_022606485.1 Agraylea sexmaculata
AAATTGAAATAATTCAATGACTTGACAGTGGACTTACTTAAAGTATTACATAAATGTGTAAAATACTTTATTATATTGGTATTTATTTGTTTTAGTATACCTGCCTGCATGAAAACCAATTCCACTATCTATGCGAAGAAGCTTGTGGGGTTGTGAACCTGCCTAAGGCCAGGGGCGATGATGCTTGGAAAGTATACTTTGACGAAGCTCCTGAAGAAATAGTTGATGAATTCGCCATGAGATACGGCATTGAGTCCATCTACCAGGCCATGACGTAAGTTTTAAACTTAATCAAACAATACAAAGTATTTTATTAATCCAATACATCTCCACAGACACTTCCACTGCCTTTCTACAAAATATTTGTGTGCTGGAGTGCCTGCTGTAATGAGTACTCTTTTGGCTAACATCAACGCTTATTATGCTCACACTACGGCTTCTTCTGCAGTATCCGCCAGTGACCGATTTGCAGCTTCCAACTTTGGGGTGAGTTATTATAAATATCATTAACAGTGTGGATACTTATTGACTTTACAATTACAGAAAGAGAAATTCGTGAAACTTTTGGACCAACTTCACAACTCGTTGAGAATAGATTTGTCAATGTACAGAAATAACTTCCCGGCTTCGAGTCAAGAGAAACTAATGGACTTGAAAAGCACAGTTGACCTTCTTACCAGTATAACGTTCTTCCGTATGAAAGTAAGTATAAAAATATGCATTGATATTCAATGAATAAGCCGAATGTTTAATATTATTATAATTTAAAGGTACAAGAACTAAGCAGTCCTCCACGCGCATCCACTGTTGTGAAAGACTGTGTGAAAGCCTGCCTGCGTTCCACATATCAGTTTCTTTTTGAAAATTGCTATGAACTTTACAGCAGAGAATTCCAGGTAAATAATAAAAATTTCAGTGGTTAAATCTTTTGGATTTTTTACTTAACTTAATAATTCCAGGTTGATCCTAATGAAGCCAAGAGAGATCCTTCTGATCACGGTCCTCAACTAGACACTGTTGATTTCTGGCACAAGCTAATCGCACTGATCGTATCTGTGATAGAAGAAGATAGGAATAGTTATGCACCTGTATTGAACCAATTCCCCCAAGAACTCAACATTGGCCAGGTAAATGAACTATATTTTGATCATAGTGAATATAATAATAACAATACTTACATTTTATAGTTATCCGCTGCAACAATGTGGAGTTTGTTTGCTGTCGATATGAAATATGCTCTGGAAGAACACGAGCAACACCGACTCTGCAAGTCTTCCGCCTACATGAATCTTCATTTCAAGGTTTTTATCCATCACTTATATTATAAATTAATCCTATTTAAAAAATTTTAATGCTTATATAGGTCAAATGGTTATATACAAACTACGTGAAAGATGTACCACCTTATCAAAACACAGTACCCGAATATCCTGCATGGTTTGAACCGTTTGTGATGCAGTGGCTCAATGAAAATGATGATGTATCTCTAGAATATCTGAATGGTGCATTCAATAGAGACAAGAAAGATGGGGTAAAAATTTTTATTCATTTATTAAATTACAAAATAAAAATTTTTAATAATGTTTTAATATTTGCAGTTCCAAAAATCAAGTGAACACGCATTATTCTCGAATTCTGTGGTTGATGTATTCACACAACTGACTCAATGTTTCGATGTGGTGTCAAAATTAGAGTGTCCTGATCCTGAAATATGGAAACGCTACATGAAACGCTTTGCCAAAACCATTGTCAAGGTTCTCATTGCATATGCTGATATTGTGAAGAAAGAATTCCCCGAACACTTAAAGGAGGAAAGAATAGTAAGAATATTTTTAAATAAAATTGTATTCAATTCAAAATGTATTCTCAAACCTCACTTCACTTTTAGGCTTGCATCTTGATGAACAATATCCAACAACTCAGAGTGCAGCTTGAGAAAATGTTTGAACAAATGGGAGGCTCACGTCTTGAAACTGATGCAGCAGATATATTACACGATCTTCAACAAAGTTTGAATACATCATTAGATCATCTGGCTGTATTGTTCGCCAACAGGTTAATTTCATATCACCAATTAATTTATTAATATAAAATTTTTAAATTAATATTTTTTTTATGTATACAGCTTGGAGCCACGTATCACAGGATCGGTGAAAGAGTTGGGTGATTTGCTGCAAAGCGTTAAAGGAGGAAGTGGTACTGGAACAGCTCCACCTCGAGCCACACAACCTGAAGCTGATGAAGTTTTGCGACCACTTATGGATATTCTTGTATGATTTATATTATGAACAATTTCAAATATGTTTATTAATACTCCTTTAATACCTTTTCAGGATGGTTCCTTGACAATGTATGCAGAGTCATGTGAAAAAACTGTTCTTAAACGACTTCTTAAGGAGCTGTGGAAGATAGTTATGAAAGTGTTGGAGAAAACTGTTGTATTACCACCAATGACTGACAAAACAGTAAGAATATCTTAGTTTATAAAAATAATAATCACTCAATTCGGTACTCACATCATTTAAAAAAACTTGCAGATGATGTTTAAGAACTTAACGGATAATGCTAAAAATCTTGCCGCTAATGCTAAAATTGAGGATATGTCGATGTTGTTCAAAAAACACATGGCAGGAAAACAAGATGTCAAGCATGCCCTCTCCGGAGTTATGGATATTTCAAAAGAGGTATAATGTCATCCATTCTAATATTCTTTTAAGCATTTTTTTCTAATTATTATTCTATTGATTACCAATCAGCATCTTACTACAATGGAAAGAAGTCTCTCGCCCAAGCAGTGTGCAGTTTTGGATGCCGCTTTAGACACAATCAAACTCTACTTCCACGCAGGAGGAAACGGCTTGAAAAAGACATTCTTGGAAAGAAGTCCAGAGCTTCAGTCTTTGAGATATGCTTTGTCATTATACACACAAACGACAGACACATTGATCAAGACATTTGTCACAAGTCAACTTAACGAAGGTGAGAATATTTTTATAACTTTACCAACACTAAAAAAAAATAACACACACACCTAACAGTTTATAATTTTCATTTTGATAACTTATTTTAAATCTTGAAAATGTGTAAACTTGGATTCAGTTCCTCTGAATAACAAAGAAACACTGATGCGTCAACGGTCCGTGGCCAGTGACAGGGACGAAGGAGAAGGCTTACCCGAAGGCTTGGAAGAACCTTTGAAAGCAGTCAAAAGAAAAACTAGTCGACAAGGTTAAAAATCAAAATGCGGTCGTTTTCAATCTAGACACAACTGGCACATGTTTTGCTTATTTATTATACCTTTAATGCTTTCCAATTAATAAAATATCTAAAGCCATATACATCTTCGCCCTTTGTTCTTCATCAAACAATTTTAATGTATGATATACATAGTGCGCAGATGGATTATGGTTTATACAAATATTGTAGTTCATAAAGATTTTAGTTTTCAGATTTCATCTAGCATATTTATATGAAAATACAACAGTTTTGTAATTTATCTCATTTTACACACAATTTACTACATAAATATTACCACTTACTCAAATAGTTTGATTATTATGACAGAATCATTATTTTGTGACAATATAATATAACACGCATAATTAAAATAGATTAGTACCCATTAAGATAATAATATGAAAAACCATTCTATTAGAACTCTTATATTTATACATACAACTAATATAAAATAGTTTAAAAAACTTAAAATGTAGGATCTTGTAGCTTGATATAGAAATGTTCCAACAAAATATAGATTCACTCAAGAACCACAATTCTGAGGGTTGTTAATTATTTAATCCTTTTACATTAATGATAATATTTGAGATTGTACATTTGGGCAAAATTACATTTTCACTAAAGGCTTCCAAATTTGCTTTAGTTTGAATTATATAAGTAGCTAAAATAATAATACATATTTAGTAATTTAGAACATCTTAAAAACAGCTATTTTAGATTTTTTCACATTCTTAGAAGAATAAATAATGTTCAAGTCAAATTTTCTTATCACAATTTCAATGCTTTCATGTGAAATCAATCACTAATGGATAATCAATCTTTATAAAATATATGTTTACTGATCGTGTCTATAAAATTTCAGATACCGCTCAATCTGAAGAAGGTAGTGTCGGTGAAGTATCAGTTCAAGTCGACTTATTCACTCATCCATCAACTGGTGAACATAAAGTTACTGTTAAAGGTTTGTTTCATTTTTATAACTAAACTTCCCACTGCCTTTCATAATATGTAATTGTTTTAAATATTCCAGTTGTTGCCGCTAATGACCTGAAGTGGCAGATTGCTTCGGGTATGTTTAGGCCCTTCGTGGAAGTCAACCTTATCGGCCCACATTTGGCAGACAAGAAGAGGAAGTTTGCCACTAAATCAAAGTCGAACAATTGGAGTCCTAAATTCAATGAAACATTCCATTTGTGAGTATTCAAATAATATTTTATCTTTAGAGTAGATAATGTAAAATGTATTTAATTTCAGCATGATTGGTGGTGAAGAACAATTGAACTTGTTCGAGCTGCACATATGTGTCAAAGATTATTGCTTTGCAAGAGAGGATCGACTTGTCGGAGTAGCAGTAATGCAATTGAAAGACATTGCTGATCAAGTATTTATAAGATTTATAAATGATCCAAACTATGAGCATTTTCATCAATCCAATTGTTTTTTTTAGGGATCTTGTGCGTGTTGGCTGTCTCTCGGTAGTAGAATACAGATGGATGAGACAGGCTGGACAATTCTCCGTATTTTGTCGCAGAGAAACAACGACGAAGTTGCCAAAGAGTTTGTTAAGCTCAAATCTGAAATACGAGTTGAGAACCCACCGCCTAATCCCTGAACAGATTCAGCTATTACAAAAGTCATGGAATATCCTCTCATGCATGAAGAAAATACTCCTCGAGCGGAGTTCAAGACGAACATGTCTTAAATCAGTGGAAGAATCGACCGCATGGAACCGAGCGGTTCATAAGCTGTAATGACATCATCATGTATATAAATAAATGGATAATATTCTTGTAAATATTTATATGTCATAAATTATTATCTCATAAATTAATTCCTTTGTTCACATTCATTTCGTTTAAGGAAATGACACTCATTCAAACATTGTTGACTATACATAAATTTAAAATAAAACTCTTGATAATTGAATTCTTCATTCGATGACAAAATTGAGATCACATTTTGAAAAAAATGCATTCTGAAAACAATGCAAGCACAAATATCTTTATGAACTGTCACCGTGCACTGAACTGAAAAATGAAGCTAGAGTGTATTTATTAAGAGGTACATATTGAAAATCATAGTTACAATTATCTAGTAATAAATGCATATGTATATTTAAATGTGATGTTTGATTGTTTCTACATAAATAATATTTGTGTATTTAATGTATATACGTATAAAATATGTATCTATATAATTTGTGTGTGGATCTCATCTTGCCTTTTATTGGATAATTAAAAAAGAAATACAAATAATAACTCGCATCTTTTAAAATATTTACTAAATAATATGTATTTTCTTCGATCATTTTCCACATTTTCTCCCTATCAAAGAAACTGTTTAATTTACAGGCTCAACTCAACCAATTACAAATAATATTTATAAATAAAAACCCTTCATAAATACCATTGTAAAAATAACATAGTTTATTCATAATTTCCTGACCAAATACCCTTCATTCTATATGTTTGTCTTCCCTAATAGTAATTTGTATAATAATATCACTTTTTTGTATTTTTTTTAACTACATATTGCTCATTTAGATATTTTTTGTGTTACTAATCGCATATGTCGACAATTAAATGAAATAATGTTTATAAATATTTGTCTCTCTTTCTCTAACAATAAACTAATGGATATTAAGACAAAATAACTGTATTATAATCAGTAAATGTAAGTTTATTGATATGCTTTATCTGAACTCACATATTCACTGTACATAATATTTAAACTACTTTCTTAAAAAAAAAAACTAAAATAAGTCCCTAAATATTATTATATAGCGTGAAAATATTTTAAATGATAATTTTTCAAATTCCTCTATTGGCCTGATTATATAATATATTGTTACGATTTCCTAAATATACAGTAAAAGAAGTGAATCAATTCGATTTGTATGAATTATTGCGAGACAAAGTTTAGCTAATACATAAATGTGTGAATGTACACAATATTTATATTTAAAAATCTAATAATTAATCTCTTATATGAAAATACAAGTGTTTAAAATGCATGTTATGTAAAAGAATATATGATATATATAAATAATTGTGTATACCAAAATATTATTATATGGAATCTTATCAAGTGGTCTCTAATCGTCCCATTATAAATTAAATAACTCCATCTCTTTAACATTCATCAGATTTGATTAGTTCATTTTTTAAATCAAATTACATTTTATCATTAATCAAAAGCACAAACAAAAAGCATATTTACTGTTCATTATTTTAAGAGGGTGAATAAAATAAATCTATGCTCAAATGTTAATTTTATCTGTGATATTGCAGTATCTGATTCGTTTTTATTGTTAATGATTTATTTGCTTATAAAATTTGAGATGGAGTATTAATTATTTTATTTTGCTTTAACAGTGTTGTTTTAATTGATTAAAGTTTGGTATTTTTGAAGATCACACTTATATTAATTACCATATCATGCAAAATAGAATAATGTTTTTAAAAACATCTTTCGATAAGGACCAAAGTCACAAAATAACAGTGGATTGTGTTCATGAATAGAGCACGATTTGTATTATGTAATTGTAATGAACATAAATATATCTATATATATATAAATTATATTAAAAATATCTAACATGTTAAGAACAATTTTGTTTATAATCAACTGTTAATCATTTTAATAATATAAAATGAGATTCGTGTTGAGCAGAAAGTGTAATCATATATATTTATCAGTGTTACTGTGTATGTATACATTATTGTGGCTGATTAATAACGTCCATGTTGTTACTTTTACTCTTTTGTAAACTGTAAGATTTTTTATTGTTTTCTGCATTATCGTATGTAATATCAATTGGATCTATAATTAGCAATACACAGTAAATCATCTTTAAAAACCCAATGTAATATTTTACATTCTCAATGCAATAATTATTCAATCTGTGTACTTCTAATTATTAATTAAAATTGAGAATATTTTATAAATATTATCATATTTATAATTTCCTTATTGTAATCATTAATTTCGGTGCACATCTATCATAGTTTTATAAGGTCAATTCGTAAAATGAAAAGATTTTTAAACACCTGACAATACCGCTAAGATATTTCATCTTAGTCTTTATTCCTATAATAACAAACAAAAAGAGACGTAAGTTCAATAAAGACAATTAAATGAATCACAGTAACCCCCAATCTTCATGCACTTTTTACAACATATATATATATTATATATTAAGAATGTGCGAGCACGTAAAACAAACACCATCTTTAAATGTAATTAAATTAAATGTTTAGTTTGGTTTTTTCTACCTTTACAATGAACATGGTGCAACAATCACTTATATTCATCGTCAATCCAATCACCATATTGATGGGGTTTTAGCGTGGAGATCATATTTGATCACAAGTACAATACATATTTCCCATTGTATGTTTAATTTCATTAAGTTACGTTCACAATTAAAATCGGAGTATTAAACATTAAGAACAAATCTCTCATGCATACGTCAGTAGTCATCACAATGTCATACTTATGTTACGGTTGATAGGTATTTAAAAAAAAAAACATTTAAAAAATAAAACAAACAAAAAATCATCATATATTCTCAGAATATAAGAGATTCAAATTGACCAAGTAATTACTACGTATGTTGGAATAAAACTTGTGAAAATAATTTTATTATAACTGTGATATTTGATTTGTTGTACTGCCTGTAAATACATGCCATAAACGTTTCAGATGTTTTTTTCTTTATGTTATAATTCCCAAACTTTCCAAAACTCGCATAGACTTCCCCGCAATGAATTTTAAAAGAGTAGAATGTACATATTCAACTTCTATGTAAATCCTACCTCTGTTAAGATCTATAAGCTGATTCAGATCTTCACCACTGTAGACTTAAAATAACTGGCTTTAATGGAAAAGCACTGGTATATAAAAAATTTCAATCAATAATACTAAAAATTAAAAAAATTATTATCAAAAAAATCTTACCAGAAATGTTAAAAAAGGACTTGCACCGGTTACGATCCATGTATGGTAAATTCCATAGTAAAATAATTTTAAGTCTACTAATGATTTATAAATAAATGAAACAATGCTTTTTAATAATTTGATGCAATATTTATTTACATTGAGCAATTGTGTCACAAAATTCAGAACATCAAAAGGAACATAGCTGTTTGTTATACATTGCCATCTTAGAAATCTGTTACAATTTTACTCTTCTTATAATTTATACCAATATTCAGTCAGCGAACTATAGTCATTGTGACTAAATATCACAGATTTTTTGTGGATTACCTTAATAATAACTATAAATTTACCAACCATCAATACATATATAAAAGACTTATTCTAAAAGACTAAATCTAAAGAGATATTTTAATAAAATTGCATGTTGTACAAATAGGTAGTTTTTCATAAGAAATCATACGGTAATGGTGAATTTATATTTGTTGATCTCCGATTTATACAAAACAAACACTTTTTTCAATATTGGACACATCACCGGCTATAATCTTATAATTATTTGATAAAATATACTATTTTTTTTATATTAACAGAACAAGAATAATACTAATAAAATAAAATTGTTATCTTTAAAAATTGGCAATTTTATCAGGATTCAACTTGCAAATTTTCCGCAAAATTTGAAGTATGATATAACTGTAAATGTAAATTTGTGTGTAAACATCAGAGAATTCAATCAAATAGAGGTGTTAATTGCAGTACTTCAATACCAAAAAACAAGTTAATGCACCCACTTGGAATTCCTATATTATTTTTATAGGATGACAATCCAAACAGTCTTACAAAAATTCTCTACAAAAGGTTGAGACTAGAAAAAAGTATGGCAGGATTTTATATCTTTAACCTCGGTTATTTGATATTTAATATTTTAAATAATAATAAAAAAACGAATAATCACCAAACCTTGTTGATTTGTAAAAATTATGTAGACCAAACAGATGAAATATAAAAATTCACTTTAATTAATCAATCACCACTTTACACCAGAATTTACAATAGTCTTAAGCCGATTTTCAGTCATATTGAATCACTTTGAATGCTGGCCGAGTTCACTTTATTGGAAATAACTTCATTCATTCCTTTTTCACTTTCATGTATAACATTGTGCTGTTTCAGTGTCAACATATCGGAACAGCTGTAGCCGCAAAATTCACAAGCAAACATATTGTTCCGTGAGTGACTCATTCGATGACTGCTGAGTTCTTTGAAACACTTGCCTTTAAAATTACAATCGTCACATGGAAAAGGATTCTTATCCATATGTTCCAATTCGTGTATTTTCATAGTACTAACAAATTTGGTCGAAAAGCCACATATTTGACAGACTTGACTATCTTTGAAATGGTTCTTCTTATGATTTATTAGTATGCTAATATATCGGCAATGGAAATTGCATTGGTCACAATGTAATTTTTCTAAATTTGAAGACTTAACTTGATACACACTATTGTTTGTAGAAACGCTTTTGGATTTTAAGGCAAACTTTCTTGGAGAAAATTTATTTATATACTGTTGTTTGTGAGGCATGTTTTTAGTGGACATTTTTTCAACATAATTAGATAATATAGTCTTGGAGATTTTCGTTCTGACTAAATAATCATTGTTAGAGTCTACTTCCAGGTGTGAGCTCATCAACACAATATCAGGATTTACATCACAAGACAGTAATTCAGTGTTGATAAAATTGACATCAGATGCTCCATCCTCAGACATGACTTTGTCTTTTAAAAGATTGGTGGTCAATTAATTGGCTTCCATGGTTTGAAATAATCTAAAGCGTTACATGAGTACTGAGTATATGGTAAAGAGATGAATTCATTAAAAAAGAAAGTATATAACTTACCACATATAATTTTACTGTGGTGAATCTATAAGTTGAGCATTCGTCATGCATAACTTCTTATAAAGGCGTTCTTATTTTATAAACAACGTTCTGACAGACATTTGGCAGTTGTCAAACAATATTGCCATATAAAACACCGGTAAAAATTGTAGCATACATAAAAGGAATTTGTACATCGATACGACCTTTTTACTAATTCTATTATCGTAATTTAAGAGAAAATAGTTTTATTTAAGTAATAAACAAAAACACAATCATAAAATGTATTAAAATTCTGAAAAAAAACATCTACTTTATTTCAATGTTTTATGGTTATTTTCTTTAGTAAACACATTATTCAATTGGGTAATTAAAGGAAACAAGTTTATCCGGAACCGCCGATGGCAATCGAATACAAATCAAGAATATACATATATTTGATTGCACATAACTTGTGAATATTTTTTACTGTTTGTAATCATTTGACGAAGTAATGTATGAAATATTATTGACAAACAAGTATTTATCTAAAGTCTAAACGGAAGTTGGAAAGAAAAATAAAAATCCAAACCTCTTTTATCACCTTCAAACTTCAACCCAGCGGAAAATGTATGTTTTTCGTTTTGTGTAAAATTTGAACGTTTATTTCGAATTTGTACATATTGGTAATGCCTATATGCTTATTTCGATATTATATATGTTTTTTTTTGAAAATTACAATATCGATATTATTTAGCTCTAATATAGTGGAGTGGGAGTGTGTGCATGCGGTGCGTATGCAAACACACCAATACTGGCAAGCTCTAGTCTATAAGTACACACACGACTCACTAACACTATATCATTGAATGTGGTGATCAATACCCTCAATATTTTATATATTCTTATTGTTTTGAAGCGCCATCTGGACAGCGCGATATGTATTTATGCGCTTCCAACTGGCCGCTGCGAGTTAACGCTAACAGCTAACATCCCGCGTCCTTCCACTTGTCACTTGTGTCACGTGCCTCGGACGGGGAGCATGCTGTCTGTCGCTCCTCCTGTATATATATAACCTCCAATAAAAACTGGCCAGTCTCCAATCTTTCATTTCAACACTCACTTCTGCACTAATACATCGGACCCACAATCATGGGGGCAACTACCCGTTCCCCATAGTTTATATTAAAAATAAAAAAAATAAATAAAAAAGCCTTGTGGCCCAGTGGTTAGTGTAACGGATTTGTGAGTGAAGACTCCCGGGTTCGATTCACGGCACCGGAGTCACTTGGTAGATCTAGCTTAGCAAGCTAGATCTTAAGTACTCATTGCTGTGTGGTGGCCTGGGAAACCATCTCTACTATATTCTCCCGTAAAGGCCAAGGTGGCCTGGCCAACCCCTTATAAAGGGACTCCCGTCAATAGGGAAGGCGTCACGATATGTTTATATTAAAAATACATACATATATTTCGTTTGACTGCTATGCAAGCATGCAATTCGAGGGGTGGTTGGATTTTGACGTTGGAAATTCAAATTGTATATTGTATTTCTAATTGGAGTTTTATGTCGTTGGGATTTGAATGTGTGATTGTTTATTGTAATGGCGTTTGTGAAATAATGTAAATATTGTAATTTGAAGAGTGATAATAATATTATTATGTGCGTGAGGCAGGGGGGCGTATAGTTTGACAAGCTCGGTCCAGTTCAGTGCGGCTCCGGACCTGCTCGGAGTAGGACGTGTTTTCTTCGCGTTCGTGTTTGAATCGTGTTTATTTCGTGGCACGTGTGTGTGTGTTTAAATGTGTACGAGTGATTGAAGAAGTCGTGTGTCAGCTTGTCCAGCATCAGCACGGTGATGACGTGAAGCTGCTGAAGTCCTGGAAGTCCTGAAGCTCCTCGTTCAGACAGATCTTCTGGTTGTTGTATACTGCGGCAGGTAAATAAAGACATAACTGTAAAACTTGGCACCGGTGTGTTTCTTTCCGCCTCGCTCCACACTCGGGATATCCTCTAAAATATATAAAAAATATATTTCAATCACCCGATAATGTTGCATTTATTGTGGTATTGTGGGGGAAAAAATATGCATTTAATAGTATATTTTATTCATACTTTGTTTCTAGGATGTGTAGTGTAAATTTCATCACATAGCAAAAGCATATTATTTTAAACTAATCACAGATGTTTTAGGTGAAATAGCCTCTGTTTGAAATTTCCTACTAATTATACTTTTTTTTAAACGAATGTTACTTATAATTTATTTTATTCTCCGTTTGATTTTAAATGCACAGGTTTTTGTTTCAGTTTCATCCAGTGGTTTTCAACCTTTATGCTTTTTGTTATTAATAAAGATTTTTTGAAATAATCTTTGTACAAATTAATATATTAATTCAATGAATTTTTCATTTTAGTATATAATACTAAAAAATGTTGAAAACCACTGGTAAAACTGTTTATGCATGTTTTTTTAATCGCAAGCGAATTAATTATTTTTATAGACTTTTTTGGGCTTGTAGAGCAAATGTGAAGTTTTGGACATGCTCAGAAACTACTATAATTGGCCACACTAACTAAAATATATCACATGACCAATCACAGCCGTTTGCGGTGCGTGTTTAACGTTTGAAATTTGTCCTAACTAAAATATGAATATCTATTTCTTTATTTGTGCAGTAAAAATTTACTAAAAATTGTTGAAATTTGACTCTAGAGTTAGGCAGCTGACTCTTGAAGAAACTGACGCATTACGGCCGTATTCAATATAATAATAGAGATCTATTCGTATACGTACACTCACGTCAATTGTTGAAACATAATTCGTTATCATTGCTACTATTTTCTGAATATTATTGTGTGGATATTTTTGAATATTTGATTAATGAGCGGTTATTTTTGTGACAATTTACCAAATAAATGTCTTCTTCGCGGTGGGTTCCTTCTTTTTTATTTTATTTTTTGTCTGCAGAATTCCTATTTCTTTTTGTCTCCTTTCTTCCGTGATTTAATGTGTGACTGATTTATGATTCTTCTCAGTGCCCTTTCGGTTTTTCAGTGCGAATAATACCCGAGTAAAACTTTCAGTTCATAAAATGTGTAAATCAGAACGGTGACATTTCTTTCGTCCTGAAATGAACACTCATTCAAAACATTTCAGTCGTTTGAAATAATAATGAATAGAAGCTGCCGACAAATACGCAAACACTTATGCGATTAAAATATAATTTTTATTCATAAAGCGAATATTAATTTTAATTCGTTTTGTAATAATAGCTCGGTAAAAGTGTCTATGTGAGTCTATTTTCGGAAATGAGGAGACCCAGGCTAATCCAGCAAACAGATCTATCTCTCTGCAGTGAGATAACGAAGATATGTCTTCGGTATACAGGTTGGACTTTAAAGAAGTGAGAATATTTTTTTAATATTAAAAATTAACACGGGCCCACCGAAAGTTGTTTACACGGGCCTCCAGGTTGAATGTGTGACGTCAGCGCTGTGGTCGAAATCAGGCGATATTATATACATTTCAAGCATTACACCACTCTAATATACATATTTACACTACGATCACAATGAAAAATATATCACCTATTCCCATATACTTACTCTACACTATTATTACATATTTACATGCATAACTATCATATTACACGGGCCTCCAGGTAGAATGTGTGACGTCAGCGCTGTGGTCGAAATCAGGCGATATTATATACATTTCAAGCATTACACCACTCTAATATACATATTTACACTACGATCACAATGAAAAATATATCACCTATTTTCACACATTTCATCAGGTCATTTACCCTACAATCCGGGAAATCAGAGTAAACCTGGATCGAGACTATCCCAATCTCCCAATAATTATAACCGATCAAATCACGTTGGTGTATGGTTATTTATTTTTAAATTTTTAATAATAATCATAAAAATACTATTTTTTCTTAATCGGCACTCGGCTATGTCTGTAAACATTTCGGCGGATCATGGATATATATATATATATATATATATATATATATATATATATATATATATATATATATGTATATATATAAATATATATAATTGCCATTTAGCATTTCGGTATGTGGCAGAAATAACATCAGTTAAGAATTGAAACCGGTGATTGCACTTCCACCCCCTATTTATGCCGATTAACTTCAAACTGTATATAAAAAAATATTCTCATCCACCCTCTATAATAGTGAGAAAAAAAATCCAATTAGAAAGTCGTTTTTACTGGCGAATTCGTGAAGGTCAAGGATTTCGCGTGATTAATGTACCGCGTTTATTATACAGATTTATTTCTATTAGGAATTTAATTCATTTTAATGAAAAAATAAGACATTAGCAAAAATCTGTAGAGAGAGACAGAAGTGAAGATAAAATTTTATCATTACAAGTGATCCATGACGTATATTGAATGATAAATTCACAGTAAACATCGTAAAATGCACATTATTATAATTATTATTGAAATATTATATTAATTTTTTATTGTATTTATTAAGGAAAATAACTCGTACTTAATCTGAAACATAGTAATCATTGAAATATTCATTTTTTAAAATTATTTGTACAATGATCAGTAAAAATTTTTATAGGTGCGATATGGTATCGCTTTATTATGAAGAAATATTTTATATTAATTGTCGAAAGCAACAGTTATTTTTTATTTTAATTACTTAATATGGATTGATTATTCTTATAGGTGGAAAGAAATATGCTTAGGTGTTTGAAAAAATGAGAATCATAGAGCAAATGTCAAATTTTAGACATTATTGGTCACACCGCAAAACTACTATATCATACAATATGACCAATCGCCACCGTTTATGGTGTTTTTTTTAGTATTTTCATCTAAAAGTTGGATTTGTTTATAAATGTCGTAGCAGATAATAAGGTGACCCAAGTAGTGAAACTTATTATTATTTTGGTTTAATTTATTAATCCACATTAAATAATTTATTTGTATTTTTTTTTCGATATGTACACGTATTTAAATTACGCTCAATTTGAATCAATATTTTTTTTGATCATCAATTTTATTTTTTAACAGAGTTTTAATAATTGTGAAAAATTTACTAGGATATCGCAAAAATATTTTATATTTTTTTTTGAAAAATATTTTTATTAATAAATTAATTAACTAATTTCACAATTAGGCTCACCTTATTATTTATCAGAGGCAACCATAATTTCTTCGTCTAGTAATAATAAACCGCTGTCAGTCCATATTAATTCAAAATAAAAATTGTTCTAGGTTAAACACATCTTTGTTCGCGTTATTATATCTCAATATTTTTTTCTAAATTAATCACCACTTCACGCAAAATTATCTGATTGTCGTCATTTTCCAAGGTTACATTGGGAGATAAGAATTGATAAGATTTTTAAATCCGGCCAAAAATGTCTTTGATTCAGACAGAATAAAATGATTATTTCCAAGCTTATTCACCTCATAATTTTATAAAGTATTAGTATAATTTATATGAAGAAAAAAAACCAGGAAAAAGTATGTCAGACGGTGTTATTTTAGTTGTAGTAATTAAGATGGCGTGCGAACAACACGATTTAGTACAACTGAAAGAATCACGGCATTCCTCTACTGAAGGTTGCTTTACATGCGAACATGTTTATATTTATTAGCCCAGGTAATACCCAGGTATTAATATATTCATTTTAATAATATTAAATATTGTTTTTTTCTACGAATTAATTATTTTAACTACCCTAACTATGGGGAAGTAATTAGAATTTAACCCTACGCACTCCGTTATGTTCCGCTACAAAATTATAGCGAATTTACAATATTTTATTTTTTGTATCCCTAATAATTATTATATGACTATTTTATACACTACATCCCACATTTATTAAATACATTGGAAGACATTAATTTACAATTAATATTATATTGTGTATTTTTATATATGAAAATAGGCTTTTCGTTTATTGTTTTTAGATACAACAACGTGTTAATTCATTGTCTGTCGGTGATCTTAACTATTACTTTTTACACATGTCACCGACTTAATAATCAGTATTTACCCTACAATACAGGAAATCAGAGTAAACGTGGATCAAGATAATCCATTGTGATTTTATTAATATTGTTGTGTTAAAAACAGCAATCATACAATACATGAAATTCGCCCAAAATCATATGATATGCATTAGTATTTCCGCTAATAATGATAAGCTGCTATCAGTATATCGTCCAATACTCATTTTTTCCATAAAAGATTTTAAGGGGAACATCAACACCAAGAATTTGTCGACACAGTTCAAATCTATCTATTAGTTTTAATTTTTTTTATTTTTAATAATAATCTGAAAAAGACTATTTTTTCCTATGTTTGTAAAAATTTCGGCGGATCATTTACCTTACAATCCAGGAAATCAGAGTAAACCTGGATCGAGACAATCGATCGGTATTTTATTAATATTATTCTCAATCTTCCAAGAATGATAGCCGATCAAATCACGTTGGTGAATTTAACATTAAATTTATCAAGCAATTAATATAAGCATGTTTATAAATTAAATTTAATACTTTGGTGGAGGTTGAATATTCAGTTTAATAATAAATAATATTTTTTTATATGACCATGTTTTAGTCTCTAGATATTTATTGTTTTGCCCCATTTTGCCTAACGTTACTATACCGGATACAATTTTATATGTTTAAAATTATACACCTTTGTAGTAAAATAATTATTTTAAAATTTGTGCTTTGTGCTTCAATTTAGTTTTCTAAGCCATTCACACAGGATTTGATGTTTACAATCTGAGCAAAGTATAGTTATCCTTAATAATCAAAATTGAACCTTTATATGATTTCAAATTTATAATGTACATATTAAATATGAAGGTTAGTTAGTCTGAGAACGACTTAAAGGCCATTAGTATATTATTTATTCAGTTTGTATTGCATTAGTCTGCAGAAAGCTGTTGTACTGGTTTCCATTAGAAAGTACCAACAGAACAATAGAACTTTGCAGTTGAACCAATTCAGATAAAATACCGGTTTCGCATTAAAATATCACCTTTATAACGGATAATAAGTTTGATTTTGCTCGGAAGATTTTTAACAGTTGCATTTATTATACTTTTTCCATAAATTATCTCAAAAATGAAATGTTTTGAACTATGCATTGTTATTTTTAAATCGAATGGAATTGTATTAATTGAACATGCAATGTTGATTTGCTAAGCGCTTATTTAATTTTAAGAAAATTCTTTTTATAATGTTGCCGAATAATATTACAATTTCAAGTAGTAATATTGATAAATCGGCATATGTGAATTTGATTCTAAAGTTAAATTATTTTAACCATACAATGCGAAAGATTCTAGTTAATAGCATAATCAATGGGTGATTTACCCTGAATTCCTAGATTGTAGAGTGAATGCCGGACACTATTAAATTATTTCATAATACTTATACTCGACATGGTGATATTTCTGATTTCTTTAATTATACGGTTTATTATTTATCGAGCGGTAATAGTTAAACAGATCAACGTTAAATTCAAAATAAATGCATAAAAAGCAAACCATATATAAATGGATATTAAAAAAAACATATTTATGAGAATAGACCTAGTCCAAGTGGGTGTAATGAAATGCTTTGACGTATTCGAGCTCTGCAAGGATTACCTTTATAATATTAATTATTGTATTATTTTATTCAACTCTGATATTTACACAAAAAATATATAATATACATCCACAGTTATCATACATCAATTATTATTCATGGGATACAATATAAAGTTAGAATGCAAATTTCACGAATAATAATAAAAATTTGTAATAATAAAATAATATGTGTAATAAAAATGTAAGGCATTGCTCTAGAATTGTGAGTACTATTGTACAGATTATAAGAAAATTTCAAAATAACGCTTATTATATATACATATATATATATATATATATATATATATATATATATATATATATATATATATATATATATATATATATATATATATATATATTTTTTTTTTTTGAGAGAATGATATTTGAAACATGCATGGAGATTGTAATAAAGATCCGTTTGAAGTGATTGTAATAAATTATCATTAGAACCGGTCGATGAGCATTGAATAGAGCATTGAATAGAAACGCGTTCAGACATTGTCCCATTATAAGACTGTTCGTTTTAAAAGGTCACTTGATTGAACAACACAAAGTGCATTTGACAATTTGACTCCATTTAAATACCATGGCCAAAAACACAATCATTGATTACGATTGAGACAAACAGACGCACGGTAATAATAGACAATAATAATAATATGTATGACGTGCGATTGAAATGATAATTTAAATTATTCATGCGGCATAACAATATATAATTTGTCAAAACATCTTATAAGACTTAGGTACGGCACAGACATGCATGCTTGTTGGTGCTTCTCGGCTCTCCGCCAATGAGAGTATTGTAAACAAATACGAGCGCCAATCAGTGACAAGCGCTCGTTCTCTCATTGGCGGAGATACATAAAATAACAACCAATGAATACTCATGTCTGTGCCGCGCCTCAATACTCAACTTAACAATCGCAATATTCATAATTTAGACAATGCAATTAATATTAATAGAGTTAACGAGTGTATTAATTTTAAATAAGTCAGCTTGGAAAATTACATTCTGGAAAAAAAAACTTTTTATATTCTGGATAATTTTAATACTAATTATCTCACTCAGACTCGTCTGCTTGGTCCGCCATCTTGATATGTATACACCCAATTGTATGGCGTACTAATATATCGGTGGTGTCGAACTGTTTCATATATTTTTTATATTAAAATTGGATAATTTCGTTCGTGTTAAATATTATTGAAATCAGATTACGAGGTCTAAGACGGGCATTGACATCACACTAAATACAATTTAGGTGACATTCTTACTAATGAATAATTGAAAAAAATGTGAATTAATATACCGTACTGTAAATAAAAAAAATGTGGTTACGCTGAATAAGTTTTTGATTGTCAAATAACTAGATCCTGTAATCCACAGATTTTACAACGAGCATTGACGTCACACCAAGTATAGTGTGTGAATATTTCTATAAAATAAATATCTATTAAAGTTCCTTATGTGTTTATAATTATATTTTATTTCATATAATTAAAATCGACATCGACAGTAATAAAGTCAACACGTTTTTTTTTCTTATCGCACATAATATCATTAAAAACAATAAAAAATACGATTGCCGTTTTAATCTAAATGCGACTAACCCCATTATTATAAAAATATTCAATTTATACATTGTATTTTGATCCGATAATTATAAACTTGCGTAGTGCGCAATGAAATATGTGTGTAGTTACTTTTATAACAGTATGACATTTAGATCTTTACATTATTCTACAAAAGGCCTTAATATTACAATAGAAGGTTATTTGTGAATAGGTTTATATTGCGACACAATGGTTGATCATTATAATATTTATTATTTTTAAAATTGAATATAGGACAAATGCAATAACTGTGGAATTCTCTGGTCCGTATTAAAATTAGAAACGGTACGATGTCCGCACATTCCTATAGGAATTATATCATGGAATTTATTATTAGCGGAATTCGCATTGCTGTTTTTCTACTCAAAATACCATTTGATAGTGAACATGTATTAAATAACTTGAATATCGTTGTAAGCTAATGGGATTTAATATATAAACTACGAATATTCAGAATAATTTATAGTGTTTCCTGATTATTTTATTTGTAAAAGAAGACTTGAAACTATAATTTTAATCACTCCATTCCAATCCATTAATTAATAGCTATTTTTTTAAACTCAAAATCCATCAAGTATTGTGATTTTTTTCCACACACCTTACAACATAATTAACATATAAATTGATCGATGTATATTATTCTTTCAAGTTACAAAATATAGTATGCAAACCTTGGTCAAGAGAGTGAAGAAACAGGTTTTTAATTGATGAAAATTGTAGAGAACTGCGCTGCTTAAATTTTTATTGTACAAATTGCTATATTATTCGGTAAAATGTATTATTCTATCCTAAAACATAATAATATTAATAAAATAAAAATGTTGTAATGTGCATTCAAGTTTATAGTTTGTCCTATAAATATAATAATTTATGTACAATGATTATAGATGTATATCATATAATATTTTGTGTAATTATTAGAGCAATATTATAAACGAATTCGTTGCAGAGCTTGAATACGTTTAGAGCACTTCATTACACCCACTTAGACTAGGTTTGACAATCATTTATGTATACCAAAGAGCCGAAGAATTTATAGATAATTGGTCTTGACTAAAGAAACTTAGGCCGGATTTTTCCATGCTTACTAAGATTAAGTAGCCTTAGTTAAATTTACCTTGTTATTAAATTTTACTAACAGAATTTTTCATAAAAATATACATTATAAACTAGTATTGATTGACACACAAACATTGTTTGAAACATTTTAAGGTAAAAAATTATTGTGTTTTTATTTTCATTAATTAAACCCTTTGGCAATCTTTTTAACTATAAACAATTTCAGGGAATATATTCACTCTGGATCGAGACGATCGATTGGGATTTTTTCAATATCAGTCACAATATCCGATCTGATTTATTTAACGTCGATCTTCCACGGTTACAATTTTCTCGATTATAATTTGAAACTGTGGAAATTGGTTCACTCTTTAGTAACAGCCGTTTTCAGCTTCCATCAATCATAGTTAGTGAAAGCCTCCAGATGTTACAGTAGAACCGCATTTCGCTTTATTAAAATTTCACTATGATTTATATTAATTTAATAAGCCTGTCATCCACTTGTCGAAAAACTCCATTTCCACACAGAAGCGGGAAATAAATTTATTATGAGTTGCATGTACAATGTTGCATTCAGATGTGGAAATTTCGTATTATTATATTTTGTACATCTTCTGCGAAAACTCATAAACATCGTTCTCGGTTTGCACACTTCCTCAAATATGATTTATATTATTCATATAACTGACTGTTTTAATTTATATATAGCAGTGTTGAGTATATATATATATATATATATATATATATATATATATATATATATACTATATTTGTTATATATATATATATATATATATATATATTCTTATAATCCCCTCTATTTAGTTTAAGTGGTATGTTGAATTGACTATTTTATATAATTTCGGAAACGTCTTAAGCGGTTATATTAAATTAATTAGTTTGGTTGTACATGTTTGTCTAGGTTTACAATTAAAACAGATTATTGCACTTCCGTATCCTAGTTATGGTTATAATATATATATATATATATATATATATATATATATATATATATATATATATATATATATATATATATATATATATATATATATATATATATATAACCAAACACAGTCCAAGTGGGTGTAATGAAGTTCTTTGACATAATAGATCTCTTAAACGATTTTCATTATTATTTGATTATTGTATTATTTTATTTTAACTGATACCTGATATTTACATTAAATCTACAGTTATCATACATTAATTATTATATTCTTGGGACAAACTATAAAGTTGAATGCATATTATGTTATAAGATTGTTCCGTTAATATCCGAAAATTCTTATATAATAAAACATTTTACTGAACAATAAAGTTAAACAAAAAAATCGCCGAGAAATTCTCAAAAATTTTAAGCAATTGAAAACCTGTTTTTTTATTCTCTTGGCCGAGGTTTGGTTGTCATATATAAAATATTGCATGCATGGGAAAAATAAGAATGCCAATTACGATAGAATCCTGGAAATATGAGCAAACTTCAAAGATAAAATAATAAAGCAATATAGTAAAAATGATATTTATGCGTAGAATTTTGAGCAATTGCAAACCTGGTTTTACAACTTGTTTCGTTTGACATCAAGTTTTATGAAAAAAATTATGATACTTCGTACTTATTTCAATGATTTTTAAAGGTATTTCTGCCACATATAGAAATACAGATTTATTACATTAAAAAACTATAATATCATATATCTATATATATTCGCTCAACAAACGTTTGGAAAAACCTTTGGTTATTATTGGGAATCCCCGATTCAATGTACGTTAGAGATAAACCACCGTGAAATTTGTGTGGTTATTAGTGTCTGAAATGAATGTTCTCTTTGGGGAAACACCATCGATTTCTCAACACTGATACCAACCACCATGTTATGGGGGTTTCTATATATATATATTTATAATATATAAAGTCTTGTGACATTTCTCCCGATATTCTCGCACGTTTTCCTCTGTTAGACGTGACGCTTTAGCCCAACAATTCCACATCCAAGCTTTTGCTTCTCTGTCTTCAACGATGCGGAACAAATACCTTATCGTATCGCATATCTGCTCCAATATGACTTCGTATTATTCACAATAGTGTAAAAAATATTTTATTGCCGTGAATATCTCACCGAAAGAGCTTATGGCATATTTCATGTGATCGATCAGTCGGAACACAATTTTCATCTACGCTTATTACTAGTGGCGGCTTGTGACAATTTGTACCCAAATAATATATTTTTATGTGGCATCCTTTAATATAAAATGTAGGATTTAATTTTCGAGCAAAATTTAGGAATCACCTAAAAAATATTCAACCTCATTTTTTGATAAACTAATGATTGTAGAAATATACAAAGTGGGATTAATAATATTTTTAACCGGTCTATTTTCAACTCGATATTTAAGTGGATTAAGAAGTAAATTCATATTCTTGGAATCCCATTTTTTTATAACCAGACCTAGTCCAACTGGATGTAATAAAGTGTTTTGACGTATTCGAGCTCTGCAACGATTACCTTTATTATTTTATTTCAACTCTATGATATTTACACAAAATATTATATGATACTGTACATTTACACTCATCATACTTAATAGTTAAAAAGATGTCCAAAGGGTTTAACTAATAAAAAAAACTCCACAATGCAATTTACCTAGTTTGTAAGTCAATCAGTACTAGTTTTTTTGTGTATTTTTATGAAAAATTCTATAGTATACATATAATGATTATGACAAGTTAAATTTAACTGAAGCAAATATTACTAAGCATGGAAAAATTCGGCTAAAGTTTCTTTATGTCAACGCAAATTATCTATAAATTCTGCGTCTCTTTAGTAAACATAATTGTCAAACCTAGTCTAAGTGGGTGTAATGTACGTATTAGAGCTCTGCAACGAATTCCTTTATAATATTGCTTTATTACTTTATTTTTAACTCTACACAAAATATTAGATGTATAATCATCATATATCAATTATTATATTCATGGGACAAACTATAAAGATTAATGCCAATTTCAAAAAAAAGGAATTTTATTTTATTTTTCCTTTATAATATTGCTTTATTATTATATGATATATATCTTCACTCACCATACGTTAAATATTATATTTGTGGGACTAATTATTAAGCAAATTTAAAAAATAGTTCTTTTATTTTAATAATATTCTGTGCCGTCCGAGAATTTAAATAGAATAATACATTCAACCGAATAATAAAACAATTAAAATTCAAGCGGCGCAGTGCTCTAGAATCGTGAGCTATTGAAAACTTGTTTTTTCACCCTCTTGGCCGATCTTTTTTTCATAATTTTAGTCTCCTTTTTAAGAAATGAAGGTTGGATGAAAATAAGAGATACTTAATATTATCTGATACCGAGAATCTACTCAATTTGAGTTTTATTATCGGGCGTATAATGAATATTATTAATAAGAAGGATGTCTAGATGATGAATATAAATATTCGACCTTCCGAGAAAATTATTATTTTAAATTAAATACGATATTTTGTTAGAATCCCAAGGGTTATGGAAACTGTCGTTTAAATTTATATAAACGACTTTTCTCCTCCATTCGTCGCCCTTTAGCCGAATATGTTGGGAATGGCTTTTTCAACTCAAAACGGCTGAGTAAATATTTATTCGATAGAAGAACAACTTGTTTGTACGTGCGACCACGCTGATTCCCCAGTCGCTCTCTCCTACAATCTGATATAAATAGTTGCATATTATGTCAATTTTATCACATTTTGACAACTTTATATTATTGAAAATGGACATAACTAGGTTAAAGTTAAGTTATGCGATCCACTGTCTGAATACTCTGAGGTAGGTTTGCTAATTTGATTAATTGCCCTTCAAAACCCTATTCGTGTATGACACAATATGGATTAAACTCATCGATAAATGTATATTATTCCAGTTTGCCTGAAATTGTAAAAAAAAGTTTACAAAAAAAAAATTACACCTCCTTCGTCTTCGTACCCAAATAATTTAATGGATTTATTATGGGTATTATACTGAAAAATCAAATATGGATTTACGAGGTTTTGATGAATGACCTCCGCATTTATATTGCCGAATTTTGCTGGAATTGCTCAATTTTAATTCGGTCAGCGTTTTATTTGCAATTTCCAAAAATCGTTTATTTTATTGCAACTCCTCGAAAGACTCTTTAGTGCGCTTGTCGTTCAAATTTACGATTTCTCTCGATGGAGTTTCATTATAGTTGATATTTGTATGAATATATAATGAAACTACTTAATATTCTGGGCCATATTGACCCAATAATTTTTATAGTTTTCTTGATGAAATAGTAGTTTATTTGTGAGACGCAGACTTTGTTTTCCCCTTTCTACCCCCTTTTTTTCCTAAGCTACTAGACTGGGGGGAGACTCTTGTGAAACAGGTCTGGCAAAATGTGCCTCTTGTGTACATATTAGTATGTTATTAGTTCTGGATGTTTACTCCGTTCAATGGTTGCTTCCTATTTATATGTAAATTCGATCGATTGAGCTCGAATCGAAGAATTCGTTATATTATTTTAAGAATAATCCCATACTCGAAGAATATACAACATGTCTCTTATTCAACTTAAAATAAATAAAGAAAAGGAATGGTGCATTAAATGTAACACAATCACACCTTCATTAATGGTCCAAGTCGGCTAGTTTGAGAATCGTACGTTTTTACATATTAGATGATTGACCGCCTGATTTAAATATGTATTATTATAAGCATACGTCATAGAATTCATGAAACAACAATAGTACGTAAAGAAGAACATAACCTCAAACGACACACACGGTCAGCAACCTGAGACATTATGACAACATAGTTGTTACAATTTGTTGTTGTTGATGCAAATACGGTCAGCGACCTTAGGCGTTATGACAACATACTTGTTTATTGTTACTCATTTGAACTTGACCTTGAAAATGAATTTTGTTTTTGTTATTCCATGATGACATAATATATTCACTCATTATAAAAACCGAAGATTCACAAACTGTCATAATAAATAATGTTATTATTATTAAACTCGTATCGTATTGTAATTACATATTCGCCTTTAATTTATTTGAAGTTCAACCAAAGACAGGTTGTATATCCATTATAAATTTGAGGCGTCTACACAACACATCTGATCTTAATGTCACATAACCAAGTAGCGGGCCTTTGCCGCACACGTTAGATAGATAAGCAGACTGACCGAAAGCCTCGCGATAATATACATATACATTCGCAACTATTTTTTTTCTTTAAAAAATTCCTTAATCTATTTTTAATGATTGCCAAAGTCGACCGGGATGTTTGGCAATTTATATACTTTTTTTTTAAATGCAATTTATCTTCAGTAAGAGTGTAACATCACGATCGGTCACGGTCTTATGGAAATCATGCTGTATTAAGTCAACCGAAGAAACTGTTAAAATTAAATTGAACAAAAAATGGCCAATTATAATTATTATTAATACGAAAAAAATATTATAAAATTGTATTGCAAAGAGTACCCAAAAACATATTACATACTATTAATAATACAACAAGATGTAATTTTTTTCTCTCTTGTTCTTGTTATGTAAATATGTCAACTAATGTTATCTATTTTTTTATTATTGTACTGTTGCTCAATTAAATTAAATTTGGCGCTTATGGACTTGTATATTATAAAATTTATATTGCTTGTGTAGAAGTATATGCATATTTTTATAATCTGTTCCTTTTCCCCAATGGCCGTATTCAATATAATATTAATGCTAATGAGAGAGTGTGCATATGGTGCGTATACGAATAGAGCTGGTGTATACCAAATCTATTTGTATACGCACTAATACCATCATCTCTTGCATGACTCACTAAAACAAATTCTTCTTTAACTATTATATTGAATATAGCTGTTATTTCTTGATAGCAAATTTTTTCAACACAGGTTTTTCAACAGGTCAATGTTAAGTTTGTGGTTATGGCACTATACTCCTAAAAAATAAATATTTGTTCATTTAAAACGCATTTTTGGTCACAGAGTCGTCCATATGCTCTTAATTAAAGAAGATGTGGTTGAGTGTTGGTTGAAAATAGAATTGAGAGTAAATTCTCACTTAGGTTCGGTTATGTTGAAAAATATACATTATTATTGAAAACACACAAATATTATATTTTTTGTTATTAGGTCAGTAAGGTTTTGCGGTCTACTTTTTTATCACAATAAAAAAAAACAATACCGCATTAATGTGTATAAAAACACGTGTATTCGTGTATTTTAAATATAATTACTTGTTGGCATGGTTTTTTTTTTCAAAAATCTAATCGTTTTTTCTTCTTCTTCCCATTACAGATAGCAGCTCGAAATGAAATTTCTCTGAGATGTCTTCGCATCCGCGTTGCTCAAATCCAGTTGTAATTATCGTGATGAAGGTTCCTACTTAATATTGAAGATGAATAGTTTCGGGGGCGGTGAATATCCTTCATTTAGTGGAGTAGCGCAATCAAGACACGTCACGATGCCCAGGTGAATGCGGCGACGCGATTAGACGAGACATTATTAAATATTTAATTAAATTTAGACTGAATTAATATAAGTGTGATTAGTTAATATGATGAAGTGCAGTGTGTTGTATTTGTGGTTGATGTGCCTGTTCCTCGTGCTGGGATGGTCGTCTTCGACTCCTGGCCATTTTACTCCCACTTGGGCCGTCCATATTGTGGGTGGAAAGCAGGTGGCTGACCAGGTTGCTGCTGACCACGGATTTATCAACTTAGGCCAGGTGAGTCTCAATTTTTAAATAAATAAATATCGTGACGCCTTCCCTATTGACGGGAGTCCCTTTCATCAGCATCACAAGCACTCCAGTTCAGTGATGAACCAAGGCTTCCTGCACCAGCATCTTCCACTTAATGCTCCTCCAGTTATTAATTCCTAAACTCCTAACTACCTTATAGAACTCGTCCGCCCACCTTAGCCTAGGTCTACCCTGCCTTCTCTTACCCACAGGCTTGCTGGATAGTATTTCCGATACTATCCTCCTGCTCTTTAACCCAACCTAATGTTAAAGCCCTAATAAACTGCACTACGTTCACGCTCTTATATAATGAGTAAATCTCATCGTTCCGTCTAATTCTAAATAGTCCCGGTGCCTCACCCAAGATCCTCCTAAGAACCTAAGTAGCCTATCCTCTTCAATAATAATAACCCATGTTTCTGCACCGTAGGTTAGTACTGGCCTAATAAGTATCTTGTATAGTTCCTAGTCGATCTACCATATTTTTATATTATCTATAAATCATCATGAAATGCTTCCTCTTGTAAATAAATATTTCTGTTCGTTCTTGTGACGTATATTGATCCATTATAAAATTGGGGAGTCTATACAACAAAATGCTTAAAGCTGATAAACTGATCTAAACGTTTGTAATAATCGTCCTGTTATAATATTTTTCAGCTGTCATAATTCAACATTTTTTTATTCAATAATATTTTATTCTGTGGAAACATCTGACCACTCATAATAATGTACATATTAAAAACTGCACCCGCTTCTTTCCGACTTTACTCGCTTTGAAAATTAAATACTACATTGGGGTTTTTATTATAGTGGAGTTATCTTAGTAGTGGATGTTTGTGAGTGTATTAGTGCATTTATATATAAACACCAAAGTCGCACTATTCTATTTACAGAAAAAAATCTGTATTTATTTAACAAGTCTATATAAAAGGTTGGCCAAGACACAGTATTAGTAATATGGTTTCCCAAGCCATCAACAGCAATGACTCCTTCAGATCTAATTCTCCACATTGAATCTTATAAATAGCGATTAATCATAAAATATCCTCATAGGCACAGAATTTTTTTGTCATATTATTTTAATATTATATTATTGTATAATTTACTGTCCAGCTTAACATTGTGCTATATTATGTCTCCGGTGGGTTTTGAGGGGATGATCAACTTGGACCAATCAGAAACTTTCGTGAAGTATTAAAACGTCCTCTATTGTGTTCCTTTATATAAATATATTTTTCCTTTAAGAATATATATATATATATATATATATATATATATATATATATATATATATATATATATATATATATATATTTATATATATATATATATATATATATTTATGTACCAAACAATGTAGAATTCAATTCCATTTATTGTATAAATGTATTGTGCAATACGTTATGAGAGATACTTGTGTCCTGCGGTACTCGATTCGAGATTTATATTATATAACAAGAATACAATAGACTTTACAGCGATAAAGATGCACTTTCCAATAAATAATACATTTTCCAATACAAAGAGTATCCCCCACTTTACTGTGATTTGTAGCATAATAAAATAAAAGCCTGGATATTTTTACATGACTTTGAAGTGCAAAAGCCTATAAAGTACAATGTCATTATATACATACATAATAATATAAATAACTTGTCTCTTTCACCTTGTCACGATAGCTGTTAGTCAGAAATGACATTGAGCTACTGCTTACAACCACTCAACGCTAAATTTAATTCAAAGTAACATTTTTTTTGTATCATTGGCCAGGTGACCTTAAATTAGCACAAATAAATTCAAACGTGCACAGTGTATTTTTTTAAGTTAAAGAAACACAATATTTGGGATTTTAATCCAGCAATAATAGATTATAAGTTCAAATAAAAATATCCAATGATAAAAATGGATTTGTATTGATTAAGCCTTCTGTTTATTTGTTACTAAAGTAATGGATTCCCAGACATACGTCACCGTAAATACGAGAGTAGAGTTACTTAGTTACTTATGATCGGTTTTTTTGTTAGTTAATGCCTCGTCTGACCCTCGGGCGAGGCACTAATTAACAATAATCCGATCAAAAGTACAGCAAAGCAACTCTATTACCGTCTTTACGGTGTACGTTTACGGTGACGCACGCATGAGAATCCCAAGCTTTACAGCCTTAGCTTAACAAGCTTAATAGTGTAATGAGAGTGTGTTAGTGAGTCGTGCTAGAGCTTATTGTATTGGTGCGTATACGAATAGCTACCAGATCTCTTCGTAAACGCACACTCTCTCATTACACTATTATATTGAATAAAAAATAATAAATTACATATTTTAGTGAATTAATTTGCAACGATATAGTGAAAAATCCAACTACTGTATTAAAATTGTAGTAGATTTTCTTATCCGAGTTTCTTTCAGGATTATTTCAATTTATTATACCAGCTCCATTTGTATACGCACCACAAGCACACTCTCAAGATTTACACTATCATTTTGAAGACGGCACAGGTTTTTAATATCCCTACTGTTCCTTGAAATTGGCCCGGTTTGATACGGTATCCATATTTATTATTATTCCGGGTTAAGACCCGGAATAATTATCCCGAAATTGTGTAAGCACAAGCTCTTAATTAGAAAAGCAATTTTTTATACATTATTATTTAATCCTGGAAATCATCACACGATTGATCGAGATTTTATTAATTTTATTCCAAGGTCTAAATAAAAAAAACGAGAATGGAAAATTCGAAGTAGTGTTTTGTGTTTATATACAATTTATCATCGCAGTTATAAAATTGCACTCTCGTTTATTTGCTATTGGATTTTTATATCGACGTCGAATAAAACCGGATCGATCTCCAGTACACTCGTTCCTCTCATATTATTTGAACCTTTACTTTTTGTGTTTTACAATATATAATTAACAATAGTGCAGTTACTGACACGACAAGATAACTCTTTGTATGTTTTCGAGAATCGAGTTGATTGTTCACTTCTGAGAAGTCTGCGATTCCCTTTTATGACGTCATTTGCAGCAGTCTCTTCTTTAAAAGGTTTTTTTTAATGGATTCTATTACATTTTATTATATATATAAAATGTACTGCAACCAGACCAATGGGCTCATATCTAAATATATATTTATAATATCCGACCTTTCAAAGTCTTTATAATAATCCGGCTCGAGTATTTGCAAGTAGTGCATACAACCGAGGAATTTGTATCCTAGTTATTTTATTTTTGCTAGTAAATAAACTGCATAGTTATTTTCAATGATGCTTGTGAATATTTATAATTATTCATTGATTTTTACGTAATGGTAGATTTGAATTAAAGTAGGTTAATATAAAATATAAAGTCCTTGTAGTTTTTTTTTTGTAATATTGTCTAAGATCTCAATTTGGGACATTACGACCTTCTAGTGTGTGGTTGTAGAATATTATATAAAAAATAAATACCGAGTCGCTGTCACGACTGACCGGTTTAAGATACTAAGTTCAAGGTTCTCTTCCCCGCGGCACTCATTCAACATCATTGACCACAACCTTCTTATATCATACCCTATCTTTATTTAATTAGATAAAATCTAGTCATATAATATTTTTTTCAATAATAAAAAGATATTTTTTCAATAAAAATAATATTTTTTTTTTAGAATTATCGATATAAATGTATTTTCATCGATATCTTTAAATTATTCCTTCATGTAAGTCATCATTTACACTGCCTCTAAATCATAATTATACGATATATGCTTATAAAAAGTTATTGCTTGATTAATTATTGTAAAATTTCTTAATGCTAGAAGAGATCGTAGTTATGTTTTTACAAAATATACTAACATTGTTAAGAGTTAAGATCATTACTGATGACCAAACCTAGTCCAAGTGGTTGTAATGAAGTGTTTTGACGTATTCGAGCTCTGCACGATCTCCTTTATTATTTGATTAATGTATATTAAGTCGAGGTCACTAAGTATAGAGACAATACCTTTAACAGATAATTTATACAAAGGATAACTAAGTATAAAATAAAATTATTTATCATTATTTAGATAATTTTATAACCGGACTTAGTCCAAGTGGATGTGATAAAGTTTTTTGACGTATTTGAGCTCTGCAAAAATTTTTTTCCTTTATTTTCGTACTATTTTATTTAAAGTCTCTGATATTTACACAAATCATTATTTGATATACATTTAAAATTATTTTATTTTTGGGACAGACTGTAAAGTTCAATGCAAATTTTATTTTATTAAAATTATTGTCTGCTAATTTCCGGAAATTTATATAGAATAATACATTTTCCCGAATATTAAAGCAATATGTCTTAATAAAAATGCTACAATTATGAGCAATTGAAAACCTGTTTTTTTCATTTTCAAATGTAAAAATCAGCTAGATCTGTCAGGATTTTACAAGCCAACAAATTAATGTTGATTTTTTATTTTTTTTTTATTTTAGATTATCTCTAAATAATCTGAAATGTTAGTGCAATTGTAGTCGTGACGAAGAAGAGAGAGAACGTATAGTTTGACCGCAACAATCGTGACTTCGGAATATTCAAGATTCCATTTAATACGACATTTCAAGACATTTCCATTGCGTCATTTTCATGAAACGGCCTTTGTGAATTTGCCATTCGAATAATACTAAGAGATTGAGATTGTTTATAATGTCGAATTGAGTAATTCGTAAAAGCGAATCAGTCTGGCGAATCTTGTAATCTGGCCAAAACAAAAAAAACAGCTTCATCTCGCCGAAAGCCTTTCTGTCTCAGTGAGGATTACACCCAAAGAACTTCTACGGTGTAGATATAATTATAGAATAGAAATACTAGAATAATTTTGCACTATTTGGTAATAGAAACTCGAATGGAATGTGCCAAGATTATATATAATCGACCGGTCGGACGAGTCACTTTGTATCCGGGTCGCCTTGGCTGTTGTACAAATGGAATGAAATAATGTCCCGTTACTTTTGTGACATAATTTCAAAACTACAATTGATATTATTCATTGCGATCGATATTGCCTCATCAATTAAATAGGATAAAACGTGCGTGTGTTGCGTAGCACGATAACAATATGTAATATCATTGCCGGGTTACGCCATATTCTTTAAAACGGCACGATATGCTCCCAATTAATTTTAATATTAAATTATATACGGCGAAAGTGGAACGAGGTCAAGTTTTCAGGAACATAAGTAGTAACAACACCGAAACAGGTGATTATTAGTCCTCGGCAAGTTAAAGCTTAATATTTATTCGAACCTTTGTACATCGACAACGAAGTATACAAAATAAATACCACTCAACTCAAATTTGGTTTTACCCAAACAAATTATTACTTAGTTTTTAAGCATTATATTTTGTAACTGTTTTGTGAATATTGCTTTTATCGTTGTTATTATTTATTAATCTTCAAATTTGTAAATAGGTTTTTATTTTTTTCCCCATTCTTGCTATAATTAAATACTATTACACATGTCAAATTTAAATAAAACATTCTCATGTTAGTTATAGGTAAAAAGATTTATATACTCTGTACACCTAAGTCTATTTCCAAAGATGTTTTGTTCTATCAATCAATGTAATAAAAAACTTATGCATAATAAAGAAATTGTTATATATTTAAACTAAATACGATTTAAAGCCCTAAAATAATACAAAGAAGAGAAACTTGTTAGTGTTACCGATATAAAAAAATAATTAAAATAAAGTGATTTTTTGTAGACATTTGTACATTAAAATGTAGTCTTGAGGGTTTTTACAAAATTTTGTTTTTAGACACAACAACGTGTTAATTTATTACTATTACTAGTTACTTAAATCACCGACAGAGCGGCTCTGCCCGACTAATCGATGACTAATAATCGCCCATCAATAATATTTATTTAAGTTTTTGCATTCGCAATTAATTTCCACTGATTTATCAATTTTTTACTAATATTCAATCAATCAACCAAAAATTGTCTTAATCCAACATTTAAAAAATTAAACCATTGGTGCTTTTAAAATAGACTTTTAAATAATTATTTAAAATTATTTATATTTAGAATACGTACATATTCGTTCTATGTTTTATTAGAATTTTTTACCTGTTATTATTCTTTATACCTGCTTATAATCTGTTTTTATAATGTCATTTATGACGTGTATAAATTAATAAAATTATTAATATATAATATCAGTATTATATATTACCCTAGGTTTGGTTGTCTTGTCTATAGTTTAGTTTAATAACAGACACTAATTTTTTTATTTTTTTATCCAAATATATTTTTTACCTTTTAATTAATTACGAAAAACACTATTTATATTTCTTCAGTTTCGATTGGTCACAAAATACTTTGGTTATTAGAGATTTTACACGTGTCGTCATCTCTGAGCTTCGGATTAATATATTATTTAATTTCCCATGGGTATCTACTCGACCATGCCAATGTCGCCTAGATTGTGAAATTGTTTTTTTTTAAATGATACATCGTAAATACTTTTGAATTTAAATTGTCAATTTGATATTATTTTTAGGCACGTATAAAAATCGTAAAAATCTGTGAGAAAATGGAGTTTCTTTGTTGTTCATAGTAAACAAGCGCGTCATTTTCAAATGACGACGGACAAAGCTGTGTCATTTTCGTTTTATTTTTCTTTTTAACATAGTCAAAATTTGATACAAATAAATGGCTTGAACAAATCATATACTCACGATTAAATATGTTAAAATTATATATTTATTCTTCTTTTATAATATTGTTTTACTATATCGGCGTTATCTCCTGGGCGCATGTCCAGAGTTTAATATTTAATTTAAAAATGTAAGAATTGGTGTAATTTAAATAAAACCTCTTGAGGCGCTCAGAATCCAGTTTGAATTAAATTGATTAAAAAAAATCTTCTTTGTAATCAACATTTTATAACATCAGAATCGAAGACAATTTGATGAGTTACAAGTTGGGTTTAATAAATAACTAGATTTGTTAGCTTTTGATTCTAACCAATTTATATAGAGATGTGTTTTTCATGTTTTTGTCTTCGACTTCGACATTAGACTTCGATAAATGGGATTTTCCACACACGAAGAAACTAAATAAATAAATAAAAAAGCCAAACAGACCTCCATACGTCACAAAAAATATATTCAAAAAATAAATATTACGCTCTACGTTTATCTTCGAAATACACAGTATACATTTCGAAAGTCAATATCATTGTGATGTCATTTGGAGGTCTTGGCAGTTGCAGGTTCGAGTCTCGTCAGTGTAATATGACAGGAAAGACGTGTCTTCCTTCCGAAGAATGTAAAATTTTCAATAAGAACATCAAAATAAGAGGAAACAAATCCAATATTGATTGAAGAGGGGAAGAATTCCTCTCAGCGAGGAAATTGTCAGATGTTATTACCCCGAAGAATAAATATATACCAAACAAAGAATGGATGTAATTAAATTTAACGGCAGAGTTTCTATTTTTATATGAAATATGCAGCATCAGTTATCATCAACTACCATTATGGTGTTAGTATTATAGATTAATGTTTAGGGGTTGATTTTTAAATCAAGGACTTGTCTTATCAAATATATATTTTTTTAAATGATCAAGTATTGAATATTAAAATTAAATGTCTGTGAAATTCGCATCATTTTTCAACATAATGGTCACGGTCGGTGAATCTGGATTCTTATCTTAATGGTTATTATTCAAATCGCGACCCCAATACATAAATCACAACTATTTAATATTTATCAGCATTATTGTATATGTGATATTAATTTAATAGATATATCACAATCATTTCATATATACTGATTTTGCGATTTTAATATACAGGGTGGACTTGAAATAACTGAGAATATTTTAGGGGGTGGTAGACTATCGTATGAATATTTTATATCATTTATCTGTTTTTTTACATATTTATATAATAATACTATACTTTACTTCTCTTATTTGAAAAATATTTTTATTTTATACCGCTTTTATCGTTTCTGTGAAAAAACTCTCACTACTGTATATATTCAATTATATACAGGGTGGACTTGAAATAATTGAAAATATATAAGGCGATGGTAGGAAATATATATATATATATATATATATATATATATATATATATGTTCCATATATATATATATATATATATATAATATATATATATATATATATAACTAACTCATATATATATATATATATATATATATTTTAATTCCGGAGTAAAAGTAGCCTGTGGCATTAATATATATCCACATGTATTCCGTTACAATCCAGGAAATCAGGGTAATTCTGGATCAAGGTGGTTGATCGGGATTTTATTAATATTATTTTGTAATAACTGATCAAATAATTTTTTTTTGTTCCAGTGGGAATTGAACCCATGACAACAACATTTGTAGCCACGTGTATTATTATTTTTTGTTTAATATAATAGTGTAATGAGACTGTATTAGTGAGTCGTGCTAGAGCTATTAGTATTGGTGCATATACGAATAGAGCTTGGTATTATTGGTGTACATCAGCTCTATTCGTATACGCACACTCTCTCATTACACAATTCTCCAAACAACAAAAAATTATCAATTATTTAAGTTAATTAAATTGTGAATAATAGATGTCGAATAATATTTTTATAGTTTTGAACTTGTGTTTTTTGGGCCTTTATTTATTTTTAACTAATCTCTCAATTATCGTACTTTGTGATGTGGGCAAATAATAAACAAAATGTACTGAAATATTTTTTTTTTTTTTGTTATTTACTGGCAAACAATATATTTGCTGGTAGTGTCACCTTCTCTTATATTTAATAAAGGTTTCCACTGTATATGTACATATTTGTAAAGTGTGAAGATATTGCAACCTGACAGTATTGCTTCTTCCTAGAGCTGGCTGTGAACAATCAGGTCACTGATTCTAAAGGTTATTTGTACTCATTTAGGCACTTGTACACTTCATAAAAAGATATGTTCATTGACAATCGATCAAGCAATAGTATACTTTCGAAAAAATCATATGTGACTTAATAAATATGTTATTTAAGTCCAAGTTGAAAACGGTGCTAGTCGATAAAGACGCCAGACAACTAGATGTTTTTTTTTTAAATAGTTATTGTTTTAATATTTTCTCTGGCAAAATTTCAAGATCCTTCATTTTTTCGAATCCGTGGCTATTTTATCGTTTTTATTTTTTTATCATTTGTTATAATTATAACATTGATTTTTTTTTTAAAGTGAATGCCGTAAAAAGCATAAATATAATAAATAAATATTTAAATGTCAAGATGCCGGACCAAACAGACGGGTCTGTGAGAGACAATTACTGTTGCCTCTGTCAAATCTAATTGCTTGGCCCGCCATCTTGATAATTATCATCCAGTGGTATCGCCTCTGTTGTTGTCTCGTGGATATTATTTTTTTATTAAATTCTATTTACAAATATACAGTGAAAAAAGTAATAGATTGCACGAAAATGAAGATATAACTCTCGAGTTACGTAGCTCAGTATTGGAAGAAACCTCCCCAAAATATTATATTTTATGTCATGTAAATTATAATAAGTTCAAAGAAAACCGTTACTTATAATAATAAAAGGGCTTTTAATCGACTCACCTATTTATTATAAATTTTTAATTAATTCCTATGTTATATATATATATATGTTTTTTTAATATTTTTTTATTGTAAAATTGTATGTTTTCTTTTTTTTACTTTTGTTCAGAACATTGTTTTTTTGTTATTGTTATTGTTACACACATTTTTTTCTCTGTTTTTTGTAAAAGATCAGTTGGGCGTTGAATAAATTTTATTGATAAAAAAAATATAACACTGAGAAGAGAAATATGATCAAGTTAATTATCGACATTAGTATTATACAAAATTAACCAGTTAAATGTCAGTGTCTATTAGCAAACAGGATTGATTACGTCCTCCATTCGTGGACTTGATTTCGTCCAATCAGATGCGTTTTTGGGTTTCCAGTCTACTCCACACACCATTATCATATGGAATTTCAAGTTCAAACAAATCGTCTTTTTTGCATTCGCCTTGGTCTCAATCAGTCGCATGTGAATAAATATTAATTTAATAATAAAATGTAGTGTACAAGTAATCTGATGATCGAATGTACTGAATGCAGTCAAGACGCGTGACGCGGGTTTGCATGGTCGACCTTTAAATATACCATCACTATTACCAACTATTGTTTAGATATTTTCTATTTTATACTAAAACAATTCTATATTCTATATTAAATATTATCCTTTATATCTAAAATATGAAAATTCGAACACACAGCACGTATCTCTTAATGTCGATATTTTTTACGAGCATACGAACGATTATCTCCTTCAACATATTTTTTTTTGTAAATGTTATAATATGATTTTAAATTTCCTGTACAAATTAGTTATCATATAGCCCAAATAATTTAAACAAAGGTTTTAAACAATAAGAATTTAAATTATTATGTTTCATATAGTAAAGTGGCTTAATCTCGTAATTCATTTGAGATTTAATAATTAAATCAGTAAGAGATTTAAGTCTTGCTAATAATACCAATAAAATCCTTTAATTTAAACATGGCTTCTATTATAAATATTCTACGGGTTTACTCTTATTTTTTAGATTGAAAGATAATATGTTAAATTCGAATTAATTTATAATACTAACGTAAAGAGACGTATATTTGACTTCGGAATTGTTACAAATGCATTTTCAAAAACAAATATATTTTCAGTATTGATACACTGCAGGAGTTACCTTTATTATATATGTATTTGTATATTTAATTTGTACAGTATTATTCTATTAGAAGACGACCCATGACTTCTAAAATATGTATAAAAAAAGGTAGGTAACCTATTTCTTTGGTTAATTAGAGTTTTTTTAATCGCCATGTAGACTTATTAAAATTATTTGATAACGTAATTGCTTCATACACGATTCGTAACCGGTGGATGCGCTTTTTTAACATTCAATTGCCAATAGCTGATTTAATTTAATTGATCACTTTTTACAGACCTTTTAGCATTCACCGTATAAGCGCATTTAGACTCAAACAATAAATAATCTATTCCACAGATTTCCACACTATTTAGGATGTGGTATCTCTCTCGTATGATAAATAAATGTATGTATTTGAAAATATGAATCACACCCCGAGTAGAGGAGAATATAAAAGACAAAGAGCCATCGGGCTTCAGAGATAGACCATGGAAGATTGGAGAGAAGAACTCCAAAGGCAGAATATAATATAAGAGATGGAAGGAAACCAGAGAAGACAAGCCACCGTTGAAATTCGATAGTTCTATTGTTTGAAATCGGAGCAGAGAAATGCCGGAACAAAAATCAAAGTCTTACGTAAGGCATTCTCTTCAAAATACCATTTGATACGGGCTATGTATGTATGTAATACACTATATTTAACTAAACACTGTGTAAACATGCGGGAACACAGTCATCTTTATATTGAATGGCTGAGTTGATTGAACGCCTCAGTATTCACCTTTTATGAAATAGAGTGAACCCTTTTTATTATTAATATTTTTCAACATGCATTTTGATCAATTCTAACCAGTGTGCCATGCGTATTGATTTTATATGTGTCGTTAAAAATCAAAAAAGCTTATCTCGCACTTTACTCATTCCGAGATATTCAGTATAAGTGTTTCGTTTCAAAATCTTTCAGGACAACATTTTTTTTAAAGGGGCAGCTATTGGGAAAGAAAACATGGAAATGTAAAAAAAAATAATGAAAACAAATCACAATTAAAAAAAATGGCAATTTTGAAATGCACAGTGTGTATTTAAGTATTTTATGTATTTATTTTTGGTTTTCTTGTTAATAGCTTTCTTTTTTGGTCATATCTGGAGGCACCGTTACTATTTCTGAATCCATTTTAATACGTTTTTTATAATTGCAAATTGTAGTAACATGTGCACTGCGCTGTCAAAATACCACAGAGTGGGGGGAAACAATGCGCACTGATTGGTCCATTTGCAGTTAAGCGAAATATGTAGACTACGAGGTTCTTAAGCCATTTTGGAATAAAACTGATTTTTAAAAAACATTTTTCAACCTATTAAAGATTTTTTGCAAAATGTAAGTTAGCTAGATACATTCTCTTTTTTTTTTAAATATCAGATAAGCGTTTTTGATTTGTAACGACACATGTACTAAAATATGACAGCCACTACTACTTGCGCATAATATACATATACTTCACACATACGCGGGTTGTGGCCACCTGCAACAATGTAGTCCCTAAAATCTGACACTCAAGAGTAACACGAATTTTCTCAGAAAAATATCCAAATTTATCATGTAAATTGTTTAATATATTGATATTTTGAATATATCAACCATTTTTTTAGCATATTAAGTGAAAGACGATGTAATTCTATTATAAAGATTGACAAGTGACACATAAACAATACGAGCGAATAAAACAGAAATTATTATTGCCGCCTCCATATATATAAGCTCATTATTTTCCTGTGCAATTAAAGTACAAGTTATTGATAAAATCAAATTGAGTGAATAACAGAAAAAATATGATTATTATTTTTTACGAATTAAATTGTATAATTTATTCCACACATAAAAATCATATTTATTTTTATATAAACAAATGCTCTTTGAGCTTTTGATAAAAAAATGTCAAAGAAGATTTAATGCAATTTGACCGACAAATATTTATTTTATTTAAAAACAAACCTGTCTTGTCGTCTTTAAAACGACTCTAATCTATGAAATTGTTTTACTATTAAAATATATGCTTTGTAATGTGATTATTGTGTTATACAAATTAATTTGTTCAATGTATTCGATGAATGCAATTATTTCTTTATTTATTTATAAACAACCGCTCTTTGAGCTTTTTATAAAAAAATACCAAAGAAGATTTAATGCAATATAACCGACAAATAATATTTTTTCTTTTAATTTTAATACTGCTTTTGATGTTTATAATGAGAATAAAAAATAAATAAGAAATTTATCGTGCAAAAAAAACTATTCTTGTCTCGGACAATTAAATTGTTTTATTTTAGATATTCTTTATAATAAGCTATGTTCAGGTAATGGGATTATACATATAAAAAATGTCTTTTGAAATATTTTATTAAATTATGTTTGTAGAATATATTTTATGACGGTGAATGTATTTTTAAAACCAGGTCATATTGTGATTTGATGAATAAAATTAATGTCTATAGGTACAAATACAATATTGTTCTGGGGGAATTATATACTGATTGTACTGGGACTCTGTTTTGAATAGTAAATTGTGCCGCTTGTTTCCACCGAAGTAATATAATAAATATATTTTTAATATAATCAATTCCGAAGGCATTCTTTTGGGGCAAATACAAATACTAATGACGGTATAGCTACATTTGAAGGGTCCACTTTGTAGGTATTATGATAACCTTAGACAGGGTCAGGTAAGGCTTTTTAGGGTATAGATGAATTCTATTTAGTCTTTTATCCCGACTACCTGTTCACATCATTAGGCTACAAGCTCTCTGTTTACATATAAAATAAACTTAGTCCTTTTGCCTTTGTTAACAATCCTGTTTGAAGTAGGGATATTTGTATCCGGCTCGGATTTGCAACCTTATATGTACCAATGTTTACTATGAGTGTTTACAAATTTTAACATTTTCATTTCAACGGGACCGAATTAATAAAAACGCTAGGTTAAATAATAATTCGATCACTTATATACAGGATTATTTTATGGGGTAGTGAAAAAAATAATTAATAATATTAATTACGCAATTAACACACAGTACACACGAGACAGTCACTACTGAGTATTACAGAGAAACAGCTGATTCCAAAATTGTGGCTCAAAGTCGATTCCAAAAGCACTCTTAATATTATTATTTTTTAATTAATAAAAATTTGTTAAAAAAATATTTTATATTTTTTTTCAGTTGTTCTTACGATACTCTACCACCTCCTAAAATATTCTCAGTACCTGAATAACTGAGATTATCAATAGCAAATATTAGCTAAAAAATAATTAATAATATTAATTACGTATTTAACTGACGTATTCACTACTGAGTATTACACAGAAACAGCTGATTCCAAAATTGTGGCTCAAACTCGACCCCAAAAGCACGATTAATATTTGTTAGTATTTTTTTTAATTAATAATAAAAAAACACTTTTTCTTGGAATCCCCTAAAATATTCTCACTTAATTTAAGTCCATCCTATATAATCCCTGTAATTATATTTGTTTAACCCATATTTACTATAATTTACCTGTTTTAAGACAAGTACTAAAGCGCTTATAAAATAAATAATTGCTAAATATTACTTGAATTAGAAATAACATACGTATTCAATGAAAGAATGTGTTAGTGAGTCGTACTAAAATGATAGTATTGGTGCATGTAGGAATAGACTAGAGAGTTTTATTATTTGTGTTCAAGCATACGCACCGCACGCACACATTATCATCACACTATTATATTGAATACGGTCGTTGGTCTCGATGTCGACTTACTCTGATTTACTGGAATTAAGTATGCTATTTTTTTTATTTACTCCTTTTTAATATCTGAATAATGATTATGAACTATTATTTTTTGTACTAGTTAAAAATACTATATCTTTTAATAATTATACAATACCAAGAATCGATTGGGTTCCAATACAAAAATAATATAACCACGAAAAATCCTCAATTATTATACTTTAGTATACAGAAACTATGTGAAGGTCTTTACATCCATAAAGCGATTTTCCTAGAATATGTGAATTGTAATAAATAATCTAATTTATAACTGGAATTTCCTTGTTGGGGATAAATTGCTATAATTATATATAGTTATGGTCATTTTTATCTATTTGAAATCAGTACAATCAGTCAAACTATTGTTGGAAATATAGATAGTGTTCCTTTGTCCGGGTCACAAAAGAGTCCTCGTACCTATTAGTTTCTGATTCCACTAAAATATTCATTAATTCACAACGAATGACAATAGAAATGTAAAAATACATTGCGTGCTCGATTCAAAAATGCATCTATTTTGCATTTTAGTGCAATAAAATTAAATGCAATGTGCGTTTGTGAACCGTTTGGCTAATTTTAGTACACATTGCGTATTATTTCTATATGAAAATGCATTACTTTTTATTACATTATCGCAATAAGGGAAGTGCATATTGTTGGCTTATCTGCAATGAATAATTCTTTGAATTTATTTTATTATTCATTTATCTTTCGCAAAGTGTACGGATAATAAAAGTGTGATTAAAACCGATTAAGCAAAATACTTAAAAAATGAATTTATTATGATTTAATGGAGTTTTCAGTAATTTATAAAATAATTCCTCTTCATTTTTTTATCTATGAGAATATTTTAAAGGGCTAAACCACCATGATTATAAAATATTTAATATTTTTCTGATTAATGTAGGATCAAATGCAAATTTTTGGCGCAAAAAATATGCCTGTCAATAACAGGGTATAAAATAATTTATTTTTATTGATAAAATATTCTTCCTTTAAAATATTCTCACTGATTAAAAGAACATCTTGTATAATATATACAAGTTTTATATCAATATTTCCTCTTTTATATCGTTCGCTTTCAAAGGTTAAAATAATAGTTATTACAAAACATGAAGTACAACGAATAAAAAATAATTGAAATAAATGTCGCAACGCAAGTTCAATTGAACACAATCAATTCGTAGTATATTCTTTTTAATATTATTGTTTAAATAAATGTCAAATTTAATAAACGACGACAGTCCTATTGGAATTGTCATAATAAAAATACAATGATCGTTGCTTCTTTGTTTCGGATACGGAATAAAAATAAAAAGAAAATTACGTAAATAAGGAAATTGACTTTTGTCTTTAAACACTTCTTTGTCTGTTGTCCAATCAATTGTCACGTAATATTACGATTCAGAAAACACAATAAATACAAATTGTCGTCACATTTAATATTATTAATAATGAGACTATATTGATAAAATCCATTTAATCTCGACCTTATATAATTTATGTTCACATTTGTGCATAATGAAATTATTATGACGTATTCGAACATGCTGGGAAATTGTAAGAAACCCGATTGGTTATGCATTGTGGAAAAACACATTTTTAATTAAATGGTGGAAATACCAAGCAAGATAATAAATAAACTAATCGTAAAGTGACTTATATTTTTTGCCTACACTAGACTATTTTGTCTAAAATATATATCCCAAGTGATGTTTATTTGGTTTTAGTAAATGTACGATATTTATAGAGAGTCACTTGAGTGTGAAAAGGGCGAAGACAGACAGTTACTCGGAATAAATATCATTGGGTCCCTTTAATAAATACACTTTAAAACATCAAAAAATATTTGGATTAAGCCATTTTAATTCGCAGTCAAATAATGGATTTTATAGCCATTATTTAGTAGATAACGCCAACGCTTAATCTGTTGATTAATGAGTTTTTCGTATAAAACTTAGTGTGGGATTTTTTATTTAAAAATTTGGCACATGGCTAAAAATACTGGTCATGGGTTAGAATTTAAAAAATATCAGTGAAAAGGATTAACATTATTAAAATAGTCATCGATCAATTGTTTACTCTGATTTCCTGCTTTTAATCCTACGTATTAATAACAGTATAATTACTAACAGGAAAAATGATAATTAATATAATTTAAGTATTAAATAGTGCACAATAAATGACACTTAAAAAAACCGGTAATTATAGGGAGACTCGCTTTTTAAATATTTTAATAAGTTTTGTCTTCCTAATAAAAACCAATCAAAATATTAAAATTTGAAAATGACAGTTAAAAATATCCTATTCATATTATATTACGATTTTACCAATCACAACTGTTTAAGTTATTAAACCCCTCTGTATATTAGTTAGAAAATTGTTCTAAAAACATAAAAAACAAAGGGTATTTTTGTATCGGCAACTATGATTATATTATCTTGAAAGTTTTATTGTAATTCTTAGTGTATTTTACATTAATCTTCCACGTCGAAGTTTGTTGGAATTTCAATGAAATTTTCAGATCATCTAAATTTTTAATGTATACTCGACTTAGACGGATGTTTGTTCGAAAATTAACTTTAAAGCGTAAAATTTATGTTCTCGAACATCTTTTTTTTGCCTATCTCTAAAACTTTCTCGATTATCCCTTATTTTTTTTACTGTATATAGGGTACACAAATTAAGTAATTGATCTTCGTTTTCCTCAATATCCGGCTGTTATGTTTGCTCTTCTCATTGATCAATTCTTTAATAATGCTATACCATCTTCTACGTTCATTAATAAATTCTCTGTTATTTCAGACTAATCAATATAACTGCCGAATACATTATCCATTCACAAGCAGTCTATTTTTGTACAAAATATGAAAGTGAATAGCTTCGAATAAAATATTTATATCTGTATAAAATTCACTCACCTCAACTACGAATCGAAAATGCATTTTTTTGGTCGAACAATTTGAATAGGGGAAAATACAAAGGGTAGCTAGTTGTACAAAATATAAAATATTCAGTGGATCTTGTATAAGCGATTATTATAATCATCAAAATAACACGATTTATTTAATTGTAGAAGAAGGATAAAAAAATTGCGTCCGAATTATCGTAATTTATCGATTATGGTTTTTGAATAAGAGATGTGCCAAAGACAAACGAATATTATATTTTATATATTTATCTCTTTTTTGGCATATCACTTCATCCTCTTTTCTCAAGTGCAATGTGCAAGTTCCATTTTTTTTCATATAACTGCATCTTTTTTTTATATTGTAAGATTGAAGCCATGTAATATAATATTATTCGTTCGATTTTGGAACATCTCTCTTTGTGATTAATCAGAACAGTTCACCTTATGTCTCAATTCCGACACTTTTAATACAAACAACACTTTTCAAATCGGTATTTTATCGCCAACGGCCTTAAGGCTTTACATAAAAATTATCAATGTTTTACATTTCCTTTTATAACATATTAATTAAATGTAGGAATAATCCTAGATTTATTTTAGATATACATACTTAAAAAAAGTATATTTTGATGAAAAATGAAGCTCCTGAAAATTTCCCTTCAGCTGATGTGAATATTATTATATTGTAGTATAATTATCTAGAAAATATTATATTTTGGACACGTTGTTTGAAAAACATTGCCACAATTGATAATTTTTAATTTATTATTATATTGTTTTCTTCTACTAAAAAAAGCTTATACTGCTTTTTTAAGTCAATGCAATTTTAAGCAAGTGTAATAATAAATAAATTAATTAATGAATAATGACTAGTTGGTAAACAATTTAAACCTACAAATCTAACTCAGATTTAGATTAGTTTCATTATATCACCGTCATACTTTTTCTTAATAAAAAGTGATAAATATCAATGCATTTTGAAATTTTTGAAATTAAATCTAGTAATATATGAATCGTATATTCTTTGCGGTGGCACTTACAGAAGTTAATATTAATTATGCATCTTCTTCACAAGGAGTTTTTGGCCGAAGTTTAGAGTTCAGATACTTACTCAGTTAATATTTACACACTCGCTATTCAAACAGCCGGTGGATTGCACCAGGTGTAATCTTTTTAATGGATTTGGCCCGTGAAGTTTCATGAATTTCATGTGTTTCATGAAGAACACCTGACGCCCTTCTGTACAGGTGACGTTGCCTCACATCTTCATACACTACTACTCTTCAGATATTTATATCAATTAAGAAATATTTTATGTTATTTGAATACAATATTAAGAAATCTAGTGTCTGAGTTAATTTAGACTTAATAATAATATTTTATATTTATTTTATACTGGCTTTTTGAGAAGGTTTTTACAATTTTTTTTAGACACAACAACGTGTTCATTGATTGTCTGTCGGTGATCTTAACTATTACTAGTTACACAAGTCACCGAGTTAATTATCAGTTTTTACCTTACAATACAGGAAGTCAGAGTAAATATGGATCAAGACTATCGATCGGGATTTTATTTATATTGTTTAAATCTCTCAGTCGTAATAATCTATGAAATATTTTTTTATTGAATATTTATCTAGTTGTTTGTACACTTTTGTACTTGGGTTGCAATTAGTTAAGATAATTTACAATAAAACTGCATTTTTGACAAAAAAAATATTTATTTACACATATATTATATATCTATTATATATAATTAATATGACTATTATATAAACACTTAAACTTAAACTCTTAAATTGTTGATAGTATTATCTTCTTGGTGGAAATTTGGTGGTAATTCAAACAAAATTGATATTTGTAATTTCCACAGTAATTTTATTAATAAGTCTGAGTACTTTCGACTATTTACTTGTAGTCATATTCAGAGAATAGTCTTTGAAGATGACTACAAGTTAGGAGTCGAATATATTCACTCCTTAATAAAATTACCGTGGAAATTACAAATATCAATTTTCTTTATATTGTCTTAAGACAAAATATAATTTGTTATTTACAATAGGACTTTGATTAATAAAATATGGAATTTTAGCAAGGAACAGATAAGGTGTCTTCTCCGTTGAAAAATATTTAATAAAGTTGAAATATTGTTGTATATTTGTATAATATACTTGCTCTTTCGATGAGTTTCAATAAAATATTTATGGATTGAGTATTCAATTCTTGGATAGAATCTGTGTTAGGTTATGATAATTTGATTCAGATACAACAATATGTACACAGTTGACTTGGATGACCTAATTCCTGTTTATCTAGGAGAAGATCATCAGCAAATACAACCACCCTTTAAAATATTATTATATATATGGTTGTAAAATATGTTTCCATTTGTGTGACCATGATCAAAGAATTCCCTCTCGTCTCCAATATAGTACATAATATCTCCGGCTTCAGATGTATCCCCTTTTGGTTTTCCCTTTTCTTGCTCGGCCCCAAATATATTTATATACTCCCCCCACGTGTAGGTATTCATTTTTTTTGCAATTTATATTTAGACTATTTTGTAAGTTTGAAAATTAATTAATCTGTCTGTATAATAATGTAGGCAATATGAAGCCTCATGTCGCATTATACCGTACGACAGTTATGTCAATAGTTTGCGAAGGCTGAAGTTAATATCAGATAATAAGACACACATTATACACAAATAATATATCATATAACTTCAGAGCTAAATAAACAGCTCTTCATCTCGGTTGAATATTGAAATTATATTAATGACGAATACGGATGTATGGATTAATTTGCTCGATATTGAAATGTCTAGTCGGTATTTCATTAATCAACATCTAAATTATAAATGTGTAAATCATCGTTTGCTAAAGGTACCTAATAAATCATTTAAATTCCTTACAATATTCATAAATTGGGATTGATATAATATTACTTACTACATCCCAATCCCAATGGCAAAATTTAAACGTATTACATGCTATTCAATTTAACTATAAAGCTTTATGAATAATTAAAATATGTTTCGTCCGCAAATGACAATTTAATTTAATTATAATCGAACCACACCAAATATATGTGAAATACTGTTTTCATAAGTAGTTTCAGATTTGGGGCACTGCATAGGTTACCTGTATTATTTTTATAATTATTTCATAACACTCTTTATTTATTTATATACGACTCGAGGGCATTTTTGAGAAGGATGTTACAAATTTTAGTTTTTACCTTACAATTTACGAAATCAAAACAATCGATTTCGATTTTACTAATTTTATTCTCGATCTCCCGGTCTTAATAACCGATTAAATATATATTTTATCACCATAGTATTTATAGCCACTCGCCTTATCCCCTCAGCTATTACACTGAAATAATGACATTATTATAAGTTTTCACATCTTCCGTTATACACACAACTTGGGTTACAATTAGTTAAAATAATGTTAACCACCCATAGAAATATTTATTTTATTTTTTACGCCCCGAGGAGCTTTTTTTGAGAGGGTTTTTTTATACACAACAACGTGTTAATTGTCTGTCGGTGATCTTAACTATTACTAGTTACACATGTCACCGACTTAATAATGAGTATTTACCTTACAATAAAGGAAATCAGAGTAAACCTGGATCAAGACGATCTATCGGGATTTTATCAATATTATTCCCGATCTCCCAGTTGAAATAACCGACAATTTTTTTAATCACGTTGGTTATCGACTAGTATTACTATTTTAATTCCGGATTATTATGGAATACAAGCGGCCTTTATATTATTATTAGAAATATTATTGTATTTATATAAATAAAAACTATTGAATTAGTATAATAATAATAGGGGTAAAAATCATTTTACATATTTCCGAAATAAAAATCAAGATTTTATTCATATTATTCTCCATCTCCAAAATCAAATTATTATTTTTTTTACTTAAGTGGGATTTAAACCCATGACCACAGCATTTGTAGCCACGCGTCTTATCCCCTGAGCTATCACGCTGGTGATATTAGATTAATATTTTTTTTAGGTTGTTTGTATTGTTTTTTTTTGGTAGTCAAGATCGTTAATAGTAAAACTGCATATTTAACCCGAATTTTTTTGATGATAATCACCCGTCGTATATTTCAATATTATTTATTGGGCGTATCAATTATGAATGTCTTTGTTTTGTAATACGCCAAATATTGTTGCAGTTACTGCACTTTTAATATGTCTTCTCACGAAATATAATCAGTACATTGTTTTTTTTTTGTAGCATTGAATCGTATAATATTAATATATATGGTAAATATGGTGGCATTGACCTCGCTCTCTAAAGATGTTGGCCAATGTCCAAGAGTGTTTCTTCCCCGTCCCATCGATTGTACAGTCCAACCGGGATGAGAACCCGTAATGAGTCCTTTTCTTCCACTACTAATGGAGCTATTTTTATGGACATTCTATGGCTCGCTTCAATCACTCCACAACTCAGTCCCCAATACCCACGTTTGTTCTTCGACGATCGTTTATCTTGTACTCTGTCTCAAACAACAAGCTCGATTGTATCTTTAAAATATCTGGAATTCTCAATTAACAATCTTCAATATTAGACAACCATTTAAGAATGAAGTTTTGTTAATTTTTTATGTCCATTAAGTAATGGATTCCCAGGCATACGTCACCGTAAATACGATTGTAGAGTTACTCAGCTACACTTATGATCGGTTTTTTGTTAGTTAATGCCTCGTCTGAGCCTCGGGCGAGGCACTAAGTAACAAAAAACCGATCAAAAGCACAGCAAAGCAACTCTATTACCGTCTTTACGGTATACTTTTACGGCGACGCACGCCTAGGAATCTCAAGCTTTAACCAACCGTACATTGAATACTTTTTCTCTTACCATCATAACGGATAATTGTAATATAAACTGTATTTATACAATTTTTTATAATTATTTGATCTTATTTCCTGTATTGACAAGCATTGCTTTATTTATCCAAGGCATTAATTTACGATTAATATTACTTTAAATATTTCTCATTCATTTTTGTTGTAGTAAAAAATATGACAACGTAAAAAATCAATTTGTTATTATATTTTTTATCCATTTACTCATGAAAAATAATTGTTGATTTTGAAATATGTGCCATTTATCGCAAAAAACTGTGATTGGTTAGTGTTAATTTTGTAAGTGCGTTAGTTTAAGTGTCAGAATTAATACATTCCATGAACGGCTATAATTAGTCACAATACGACTAATAATTCCCATCGTGCTTGTCTCAAGATGTCACATTTAAAATGATTTGTTAATCTTCTATAATATCAATCGATATTTATTTAATATTTGTATTTGTAATACGATGTCATTTTAATGCGTATTTTGGTATTTTATAAATATGTATAAAAAAATGTTCGTATGCGCCACATTTTTTTTCTCTCTCGTAAATCGTGTTTATTTTTTGCAAAGAATCCCGCAAGGAATTTGTATTTATACAACGTTTCACGTCAAATTTCAGCCGTCGAATAATCCATAATATTGTGTATATTTTAGCAAAACAAGATCTCTCGTTCGATTTTCTTCGGTGATTGACATTCTGTTGACTTAGCCTCGGCTATGCTAAAATATATTTTGACATTTGAAAATTATTTGCGGGTTTCACTTTCGCTGAAATGTAATACAATATTAAAATGCCAATAGTCGTCTTCCGCATTTATCGTTCAAAAGCAATAGATTGCGGTATTAGTGATGCAGTGAAATTTTCAATTAATAATTTATGCAATATTCAAAACACAATTGCTCCACACAGACCAGTTATGAAGTCAAATTTATGGCATATATTACGTTTGCTTGTAATTATTTTTAATAAAAAAATCGAATTATTACGCATTTAATATAGCGATTAGTGAATATATTCTGTTTGTTTTTTAAATAATAGACGATCCCTGTAGTATTATAAATTTTTAGTCCTTTTAATATTATTCTGAATTAAATAATATAATGCTTAAAAAATTAAGGTCGAGTTCACATCCCGAATTATGAATTTTCTGGTCATAAAGTTTTAGTTTTATATAAATATTATAGAATATACACGCATCGATACTTAATTTTTCAATTATATTCGGGGATCTCATTCAGTGTAGTGTAATATCCCCCTTTAAACGAGGAACCCACATGTTTTATATATCCTTGATGATGGAAATATTAACCAATCTTGCTGTATATCAAAGAAAATGGATCATAAAAAAAGTGATTTTAAAAATTATTCAATATTTTAATTATTTTTTCAGTGTGTTTAGGAATAATACGAAAAATATCTCCTAGATGAAATATTAACCAATTGCGCTATATATTAAAAAATGTAATTTAAAGTAGTGTTTATTAAAATGGTAAACAAAATTTATTAGATTCATGCTTCTAGTTAAAAAATATACCAAATTTTTTTTTTGTATATAAATTTAGTTAAAGACTCAATTCATCGTGCAAAAATAAACAAGCTCATCCATTACGTTGAATGTAATTTAAAATATTTTGACTTAACAAATATATACTAAAAATAAATTTTAACTGAAGTTAAACTAATACCCATTACGGGAATTCTCTTGGTAAACATTCTTGGATTCTGAGACCGTATTATCATTATATTTATAGCTTTTCTGTCTAAATTAAGTTTAACAATTAAAACGGATTTGAAGCAACAGCGGAAGAAGTAAATGTACCGAAATAGACTCCGTTACTTGTTTCCTGTAAAAACAGAATCTTATTATGTTTATATTCAATTTGAATCGTTTGATTATTCTGTCGGTAAGATTAATTTATCACACACTATATATTTTTCCCTTATTTGTTCGGCTACTTCTTTTACGGTTGAACAATTCTAACGGGTCATCTCTCTTTCCCCTTGTCTCCTTTCAACACCTTCGCTACATTTGACGTTTCATCTTCACCCTTCAACCGACAACGACCACTTTCCACTATGTTTTATATTTATTCCTATACATACAATTCCCTCCCGAATTCTTTGTCCGTTTTTTGCAAGCCTGAGACGTCCCTTTGTCCCGAAGAATTCATCCCGTGTATAATACATAGCGTAAATTATCCGGGTGGCTGATTATTTTTAAGCCTTTCCTATGAAAATAATCCAAAAACCAAATTATTTCGATCGATATGTAATTCTATACTCGGTCAGTTTCTTTTTGTAGACTTTGAATGGGAATATAAATATAAGTTGTTCTGTTCACTCGTGTCGTGAAATTCCATAATCCACGAGGTTTTCCACTAACCCAAATTGATTTGATAGATTTTTGGTCGAACGAAAATACAACCTCTCTTGAATATTATAGACTGGTACTAAAATATACTTAGAAGCTTTTAAAGCTTGCACAATTTTACTAAAATATTTAGCACAAAGACTTTTGTGACTGGGAGAATAATATTAAAAAAAAGGTTTTTCTATGATAAAATATGTATAAGCAAACAAATCAATAATATGTTAAATTTAAACTCAATTTTATTTAATTAATTAATATAACTGACTAACTAATGAGTGCTGTACTATCATCACTGCGACTTGGGATCCCCCGTAATGCTCTAGTGGGACTGCAGTATGACATAATGATATATGTTTATATAAATGAATAAAAAAATAAAGTAACGCTCGTGACAGCTTTTTTTACAAAGTATTTGGGAAATAAGAAAAGTAAAGTATCATATTATTTTATAAATTTATAAAATGAAGTGTGGGAGATAATCATTTATTTGTTTCTATATAAGCCTTGTAGGTAGCCGAATTGGTGGAAAAGAGAGTCCCAATATGCAAAAAAAAAACGAATGCCAAATAATTGTAATAAACTCTTTAAAGCTCCTTATTTATACATGCGATAAAAAATACAAGAGTCTCATATAAGATTTATTATATTATGTTTTGTTACTTTGGCTATAAATCTGATATATAGACCTGGTTCACCATTAATTTATTTAAGTTTCTTTTTATAATTTACGATTTACACGCAATAAAATGAACAACACAGGTCGCATAAAATAAAATAATAAAAAAAAACACATTAATTTTCTCAGTGTTGTGATTTTAAGGTTTCTAAATTAATAACAAGAACTTCGCCCATCGTCGAGTAGAAAATAATTTCAATGTAAATATGTCGTCGAAAACCGTTTCAAATTATATTACGCGTGCTGAATATTGATAATTTTTTTCGATGTCGCTTCATAAATGTTAATTTCAAGAATATTATTTATATTTTTTTTATTAAAAACAAGATGTGTGACCTCGGATGCAAAACACGTGTCAATAATAAATTTGACGACCAAATTGATAATTTTAATATTTTTTTAAACTTCAATATTCGTGTTATGTATCGAGTGAATGGATGAAATCAAAGAGCTTGTTCCCATCGCTCTTCAAATTAATTGGTATATGATTAGATTCGTGCCATTGGTGAAATAATACATACAAACACCAACCTTAATTAACCTAATCAACTACTATTAAATTTCAGCATTAGTAGCATTAATTTGTTAACAGAGAGCATTGATGCTGCAAGAGAAAATTAACGTATTTCATAGAAACCAACAAATACATCAGAATCGATAGGTTATACAATATTGTCTCTATTGGGTGCTAACAATGAATTTATATATATATAAGTGTCATTCGTATTGTTTTAATACATTGAAGCATGGCACTACTACATGCGCATAATATACATATACTTCAACATACTGTGGCCACCTGAAACATTGTAGTCGCAGTAGAGAGCAACAACATTTTTCATACAAAAACATCCCCATAATCATTTAATAACCCGCTTTGCTATATTAAGTGAAAGACGGTGAAATTTTATTAGAAATATCGATAAGTGACAGTTAAACAGTACGAGCGGTAAAAAACAGCACCCCAAGCGGTTCACACACGAAACTTTTGATGGAAATACATCTTTTTCTCCCGTGTTTTTGACATCTTTTAACGTATTATTGTTGTGGATTATATTGGTTATTTTTTACTATCAAATCAAAGTTTGTGCACATGAAACTGATTCTAAAACTACACAAGGCTGTCAACAGAGCGGCTCTGCAAATTTCGCATCGATTTGAGCTATTTTAATAATCTTGGAAATAGTATTATTAAAATCCAATTGGGTTTGTTCTGCTTTTATGGTTTGGATAGTGCGATTATTAAAATTTAATACATTTTATTATGAATGTCCTTTTATTGGTTTGCGTACTTACAAATCCATTTAATTTGATTCATTTTATGAATTTTAAATTCAAAATATTGTGTTTGTTTATCAATAAAACAAGAAGCCACAAGCACGGGTTCATGTTTGTTTGTTTTTTTATTAACTTATATAAGTATAAAGTATATCTCCAGGCGTTTATACAGTGTATTGTATAAAAATTGTTAATTATAACTAAGAGTTATTAGTATAATATTATATATTAAGAGGTGGGATTTAGTATTGTAGTCCAATTGAACGCCTCCCATCAGTTTCCTGACCTAAATATGTCAATGTGTATGAGCCTTTCGCCCTACATTAATTACATACTCTACATATCATCATTTATATTCAGATTAATTTACAAAACTTATACATACAGACAAGCAAAACATAATTTAATGAGTTATTTGTGTCATGGGTCGCGATGTTTTGCAAACAAGAATGTACACTGAAAAACAACAACGCATGACGAACTCAAAACACTAAACAAAAAATAACACTAGGTTTATTTTATCTAGATTTTATAACATTCCTTGGGGTGTTATTAGTATACAATATAAGAGTGGTGTGCAATTGACCTCAGGTCACAATGTCCCATCTCAACCCTAATTTATACACCCCTGTGTATTTCACGAATGTCCTACTGAAGGCAATAATTATTTGAACGTTACAACCCCAAGGGAATGGCGACGTGAAGATCCCTGATTTTCGACCAAATTCTCATCCTATATACAATATAATAATCAAATATTTATTTTATTTGCAGGTAATCCATCTTAGATATTCTTTATCTTGAAATCTGAATGCTGTAAAGGTTTGAAAATGATCTATTGTTTATTTTATTTAAAGAGAAGCTGAAATACAAATCAATACACGGTGCACTTTTAATATTCCCTTTGAAATATTCTTATATATATAATGCTCTTGCTTAATGAGTTTTAGAATATCGATTAATCCATATTAGACATTTTTTTGTCTTAATCTTCTATTAATGGTTACAAAAATCTCACATTTTTATTTTATTTATTAAAAACAAACAGCTTCCAGAAAATAAATTTTATAGTTTTATTTATAATAACAAATGAATAGATTTTTTAAATTCGTATCTTGGGTATCGTTTAAAGTGGAATCATTTATTTGTATTTTAAATATTTTAAAATGACAGCGGATTATTATTATTAGAGTAAAGAAATCTTCCTGTCACTAACTAACTAAAAGGTGAGTCAAACTGTGAAATTGTTATTAATTATGAACAATTGAGGTAAAAAATGTATTGTACAAGCTCCTCTTCAAATAGTCTCAATTATTAAAAATTCAACAAGGGTATAGATTTTTTGTAATTGATTACCTGTCTTACCTGTTGGTAATCTGTAGGTAAATCTCGATTGGGACGATCCATTAGGATTTTATAAATAAAATATTCTTTTATATTTGATTATAATGTTGTAGCGTTGAATATATTATATTAATATTTTGATCCACAATAAATAATATTTTCCATACTTAGCACCTACTAAACAAATCTTGAATTGCCGAACCGCATTAGGTTTTTCCCGTAATATCAATGCAATGATGGTTCTTGCTTTATTATATATATATATATATATATATATATATATATATATATATATATATATATATATATATATATATATATATATATATATATATATATATATATATATATATATATATATATATATATAAATAAATAAATGTCGCTGAAGTCGGGATTCATGGTATACTTTTTACAGTAGTAACATGAATCGTGGGTATACTCTTGAGGACACATGGGATAAATGGAGTGAAGGGAAGTGACATGGCACTTTCCAATTTGTCTTACCAGACTCCATCAGGAAGCGGGAATGTCTTTGCAAAAATGTAATACTGTCTCTACAAACAGAGCAAGAGCTAAATGCAATTTACCAACCAATCGAGCCTTGTAAATATCATACTTTGTAATATATTATACATACAACCGAACCTTATTTGCTTTACCCAGAACGATCACACTATTTCATGTGAAGATGATTCGAGTGGAATTTAAATCAATGAGATGTACGGTATCGGGAAAGTATTCGAGAAAAAAAATAATTATAATTAGATCATCAATTTCGATAAAGGCACTTCCCTACAAACTACTACTTATTTATTAAAACATCAATTGAGATTATTTTGAGAGTATGTAGATTAATTGTTCATAATAATTTCACATGTTGCATTTCGATTCGATTTTAATAATAAGCTGCTTTAAGTCTGCTGCTTGAAATTTTATTATACAATTTATTTATTAAATATAATGTTCTGATACACTATTATGAGATGTTACAATATTAAGTGTAAAGACTAAGTCTCTTACTTATTTTTATACACAGTAAAATCAATTGGTAATTGATGTCATAACATAAAAAAATGTTAAAACCCTCATGTCTGAAAAATATATACCTGTAATCACAGGTTTAAAAAATAGAGATACCGAGTTTCATTCGTATCAGACGAAAGAAAGCCGATCATATAAGGCTATAATAAAAAACCTTCACCACACGGCAGATATCGCCGAAATAAGCGAAGAGCTCGCAAGCCACGGCCATGATGTTATCAGAATAACAAACATGTTGCAAAAAACAAACAAAACCCCACTGCCTATGTTTCTTTGCGAATTGAGACAAAAAGAGAATAACAAAGAAATTTTCAAAATTGACACCATACTTAGGTGTAAAGTCGTAATCGAGCCACCAAGACCTCAAAAAGAGGTCATACAATGTAAAAAGTGTCAAAGATACGGACACACCGCGAAATATTGCAACAGGACTCCGCGTTGCGTAAAGTGCGCAGGTGAGCACGCAACAACTGATTGCAACAGAACAACAAGAGACAACAATGTGAAGTGTGTCAACTGCAACGGGAATCACCCGGCAAATTATAAAGGTTGCGAAACACGCAAAAAGGTACAAACAAGCCAATTCCCCGTATTAAGAAAGAAAATAATTTCAAAACAGACAAACAACTTGACTAACACTACAACTTTCAAAACCAATGACATGCCAAAGTCATATGCTCAAGCCACCAAAAATATCGAGCCAACTCCCGAAAAACCACAAGACAATATTATAAATAATTTAATAATTAAAATGGACAAACTCATTGAACTTGTCATGAAAACCATGGACAACATGACACAGATCATGGCAGCTCTTGTCCTAAATAAAAAATGATTCCATTATTAAAAATATGTCTTTGGAACGCCAACGGTCTTGGACAACATAGCCAAGAAATAAAATTATTTTTAAAAGAAAAAAACATTGACATAATGCTTATATCGGAAACACACTTTACCGAAAAAAGCTACATAAAAATTCCCATGTATACTATATATACGACGAATCACCCCGATGGAACTGCGCATGGCGGAACAGCGGTGATAATTAAAAACACTGTGAAACATCATCTCACTGAAAAATATGATCGAGACTTTCTCCAAGCAACCACAATTGCTGTCGGAGATACAAATAATTATGTATATATATCGGCTATTTACTGCCCACCCAAACACTCGATTAAACGAGAACATTTTGACGATTACTTCAGAACACTTGAAGCGGATAAATTCATCGCAGGTGGGGACTTCAATGCCAAACACCAACAATGGGGGTCTAGACTGGCCACACCCAGGGGGAGAGAACTGTATAAAAGTATGGCAAACAACAAGTTGACTCATCTATCGACTGGTGAACCAACATATTGGCCTACAGATAGAAGAAAAACACCGGACCTCATAGACTTCTGCGTAGTGAAAGGAATTCCAATCGAAAGACTGAGCGCAGAATCTTGCCTCGATCTGTCATCAGATCACTCACCTGTTATTATTAAATACAGCTTGCTACAACCAATTATCAAACCCAGTAAATTTACACTCGGTAACCGTCACACAGATTGGGAATATTTTAGACATATCTTAAATGAAAATTTGAAATGTGATATACCATTGAAAACAGAAGACCAACTTAACACCGCAGTTATTCACTTTCAAAATCAAATTCATTCCGCAGTGAAAAAAGCCACGCCCAATATGTCAAAAAAACCACACTCAACAGATGATTTTCCCCGCTGGATTCAGGAAAAAATACATGAAAAAAGACGCATTCGTAAAGAATGGCAAAATACTCGAAGCAAGGAACTGAAGAGAAAACTGAACGAAGCAATAAGAGATATTAAAAATATCCTATGTGAATGGAAAAATAAAGGGATTCAATCCTATCTGGAAGGTCTTACAGCAACCGACGCTACAGATTATTCTCTATGGAAAGCTACAAAAAAACTAAAACGGCCCCAAATATCCATACCGCCCATCAAAACGGCTGACGATAAATGGGCAAAAACTACCAGAGAGAAATCAAACGAGTTTGCGAAACATCTCAAGGAAGTATTTACACCAGCGGAAAGGATGTGTTCCCCTGAAGAAGAAAGTCACATTCATAATTTATTAGATAGTACGGAACATAAAGAAAACTATTATGTCAAAATTGGACTTCAATGCGTCAAGCATGTTATAAAATATGAAGTACGCGCAAAAAAAGCGCCAGGACATGACATGATTACCGGGAAGATAATCAAAGAATTGCCAGATATCGGATTAAGATTTCTAACCATAATATTTAACGCGATACTTAGAATGGGTAGCTTCCCTAGACAGTGGAAAATAGCAGAAATTATTATGCTACCTAAACCAGGTAAACCACCCGAAGAAGTCACTTCATATCGACCGATAAGCCTCCTGCCAATATTTTCCAAAATATTTGAAAAAATTCTACTGCGCAACATGAAACCAATACTTTTTCAAGAACACATGATCCCTGATCATCAATTCGGTTTCAGAGAAGCGCACTCGACAATTGAACAAGTTCATCGAGTTGTGACGATCATAGATCGCTCCATACAAGAAAGAAACTACTGTTCAGCAGCATTCTTAGATATCAGTCAAGCTTTTGACAAAGTCTGGCACCCAGGCCTGCTTTATAAAATCAAAGGAAAACTGCCCAAAAACATGTATGATATTATCAAATCGTACTTAACCGATAGACAGTTTTTTGTTAAATATGACAACGAAACTTCAAATCTTAATACCATAAGATCTGGAGTACCGCAAGGGAGTGTACTAGGTCCTGTACTGTATCTAATATATACAAACGATCTCCCAAAAACCGACAACACAACACTGGCTACATACGCTGACGATACCGTCATACTCGCTTCGGACAAAGATCCAACAGCTGCCTCACAATTCCTCCAGAAACACCTTGACGCAATACAGAAATGGCTTGAAGTATGGAGAATTAAAGTTAATCAAACCAAATCGACACACGTGACATTCACAAACAAAAAACAGACATGTCCACCAGTGAAAATTGGTGGGAAAAATATTCCACAAGAAGACTCGGCTAAATACCTCGGTATACACCTTGACAGAAGCCTAACATGGCAAAAACACATTAAGACAAAGAGACTTCAAATGGAACATAAAAAAAGACAAATGTACTGGTTGATTGGCAGACATTCCCAACTCACACTTACAAACAAGCTATTGCTGTATAAAGCAATAATTAAACCCATTTGGACATATGGATGTCAACTGTGGGGGACAGCTAAGGATACTCATATCAGCAGTATCGACAGGTTACAAAACAAGACCCTGAGAGCAATTTTTAATGCTCCATGGTATGTACCCAACTGGGTCCTATTACAGGACTCTAAAACAATGACAGTACGCGAAGAATTGAAAAAATTCAGCGAAACGTACCAAAGTAGATTAAAAAGTCACCCGAACGTACTAGCGAGGGACTTATTGACCGTAGACTACGCAAGACGTCTACAAAAATACAGACAACTTGACTTGCCAGCAAGATTCAAGGACTGACAATGGTGTTTACTTGATAAAACAAGTATGAACACTTGAACACTTATAACCTAAACACAACGCCGGGATTGAGTCGTCACTGGACAACCAACCCTCAAGACAATGTGACAACAGACGACGAGTAAGATGTCTTTAGACAGGGTACTCAAAAATAAAAAAAAAAATAAAAAAAAAAAAAAAAAAAAAAAAAACCCTCATGTGTTAATCCGAAATAAAATTGTTTTGTATCATTTTTTATTGAAATATTTATTTTCGCAATACCCATCCGCGATAAACATTCCCTTAAAACTTTATCTTATTGAAAACATTTTAGTGAGTGGTAAAAAGTAATTAATAATATTTCGTGATTTTGGAATCAGCTGTTTCTGTCAAATACGCAGTAGTGTATGTCACGTTGCCGTGTGTCAGTTTTGTTAATTATGAATATGATTAATTTAAAAATTTCTTAAATGTTTTTACATACCCTTAAAATATATTCAGTTAGTTCAAGTCCATACCGTATTAATTTATTATATTTTATTTTGAAAATACATACATTATTTTATATAAAATATATTTAAATAATATAAACTTGTAACAACGAGTTTTTAAACATTTCTTTAAAAGTCTTTCTTTGGAGGTTCGTTCTCTACTAAACATTGATAAAAAACGGTTCTGAACAAAATATGCTCAAACTGAAATTCATTCTAGGATTTATAGATATTTTAAAACTATTATATATTTTTGCGATTCCTTGCCTCCCCTAATATATATATATATATATATATATATATATATATATATATATATATATATATATATATATATATATATATATATATATATATATTAAATGATAAAAATATCAGTCTTGTGTATTGGTAAAATTATTCATCAAATCCAATGTTTGGAAATGGCAGACGCAATTCTTGTTTATATCTTTCAAAGACGATTTTCATCTCCTCATACCTGTGAAACGATTTTCAGGAGGGGCGATTGTGGTTGCTGAAAACACGTCTCAATCTTTTGAAAAAACGTGTGTATGTTTTTGGGGGGGAAATGAGAAAATGCACATTCTATGACAGGTGATATTTTCAAAATAGAACAGAGTTTCCTCTGAAAATATCCATGTTCGGTGAAATGTACATGATTATATTAAAAAGCCATATAAGTGGAGAAAAACTTATTTCTATTAGATGAAAACAAAAAATTACTCCTCGAAATAACCTGTTTTTGAAATAAAAAAAGTTTATTCCTTGTTAAGCTTAAGATATGCTTTTAGACAAAAAATCTTACATGGTCGTGATTGGTTAAAGTTATAATATTATTTTATGTAAAATTCTACTAAATAGTATAGGCATCTAATAAAAAATACCTTCGACGCGTATAGTAACCAAATTTCAGCCAACGAAACCGACATGAAATTTAGAGCATTGCAACGACAATTACATTTTTATTATTTGATCTATTATTATTCCTCGATAAAACAATCGTTGTTTGTCAAAACAAAATTTGAACACATTTAATTTCTTTCGTCTATATAACATATCACCAAACCTAGTCCAAGTGGGTGTCATGAAGTGTTTTGACGAATTCGAGCTCTGCTTGATTTTCTTTATTATTTGACTATTTTTTTTCCACTCTCTGATATTTATGAAAAACATTATATGATATACATTAATATTCATGGGACAAACTATAGAGTTGAATGCAAATGTAATTTTATAAATATTATTATGTTATAAGATTTTTCTGTTAATATCCGAAAATTAAACTAGAATAATAAATTTTACCACACGATAAAGCAATATAATAAAAATGTAAGCCGCGCAGTGCTCTTCAAATGTGAGCAATTGAAAACCTGTTTTTTCCACCCTGTTGTTCGAGGCTTGCATATTGTGTTACGATATCACTAATCACAGCCATTTGCGGACGCTTAATTCGACTCGATTTGATCTACAAACTGTTATATTTTGCCCTCTGCGTGTCGCTTCGAATATAAATTTATTTTTATTCTGTGTAAATATTTCCATAAATCATAAAGTCTCGCCGCGTTTTCAATATATTGTGATTTTTCATTTGATAAATTGTCACACATTTTCCAGCCATATTTTATTTTTATCGTGATTTCTTCCATTCTAAAAATACTCGTTCACAAATGCCATCTCTAATATTCATCGATAGATCTCTGGGTGCGATGCATGGACATTCAATACAAATTTTCTCCCTCTTGTATATGGAAAAAGATTGGTCCATTAGTGAAATGCTGTAGTTTTTGTTTCATGTTTCAGGTTTTCAGCAAGGCTTAGTTCGATAGTCGTCGTCGACGCCCTAATTTGTCTGAGTAGTTCGACTCTACTTTTGTCGCCTGACCTTGTTTTGACCTAAAACCCTCAATCATCTCCTTTTTCGTCTCTCATTCGATAAATTCGTTTCAAATTTCACTCAATTACGTCTGTATTTCGCAGAAAAATCTCACTTTTGATTTGATATACCAATTGTCATGAGAATTTGGCGTTGTGTTAACCTGAAAATATTTAATCCAGGTTCCCAATAAATACATGGTTTATGATCAGAGTTCGCCACAATCTGGCACTTATTATTGTAAAATGTGGCACTTAAAATCAGCATTATTTTGTGGCATTTATATATTTTACAAAACCGCTAATAAATTGATTTCTTTATTCAATCCTAAATACATATATTTTTGCTAAAGAAATTACATATTTCATAATAATTTCATAATAAATAGGGTCCATATCTGATATGCAAAAATATGGCATGTTTGGTCAAAAGTGCCGAAAAGTAGCATTATAAGTTAGTAAAATGGCATTTGGCCGGCACTTTTTATGATATAAACTTTATATCTCTCATTTTTTATAAATAAATTTTATAATTCTCTCATACATAATATAAAAATCGAAACAATTAAATTGTCACTATTTCATGCGATTTCCGATTAAAATATTGAATTAACAGACATTCTACAAAACTTAGGTTAACTATATATCATTTCAATCCTCCATAATCAATTAGTATTGACTTTTCTTCATATACTACTTTTTTGAGGTTGGCCCGGTCCATTGCGATATTTCTACTCCATTCCTTTACATCTTAATCAGCATAATAGCTGGGGAGAAGACGCGTGGCTACAAATACTGTGGTCATAGGTTCAAATCCCGCTCAAGTCATTTTTTTTAATTGATTTGATCGGTTATTACGACTGGGAGATCGGGAATAATATTAATAAAATCCCGATCGATTGTTATGATCCAGGCTTACTCTGATTTCGTGTATTGTAAGATAAATACTGATTATTAAGTCGGTGACCTGTGTAACTAGTAATATTTAAGATCACCGACAGAAAAATAACACGTTGTTGTGTATAAAAAAAAACTTCTCAAAAAGAGCTCCTTAGGGTGAAAAAAAAAATTAATTAAAGCACTTCACATACAATATGAGTGTTTTTTGATGGTCGTTCGTGTATCTCGGCCAATGAGAGAATGATTGCTTGACACTGATTGGCGCTCGTATTTTTTTACATCTCTCTCATTGGCGGTGACACAAGAAGCACCAAAAAGCATTCATGCCTGTGTCGCGCTTAATATATTTATATTTGTCTGGAGTATTTTCAGAACGCTATTAGTTTTATACAAGACATGTCTTCTCAAGTAAGCCTTCCTTCTAATTTAAGCCATATATGTACAATATTTATAACCTTTTGTATATGAAGGTTCATATTGAGTATTTGAGGCCCTCAGAGACTTGTTATGTGCCCTTTCTATGCGATTGCCCTTCTGTCGTTATCATAAACGTTATTGTCGGCTGTCTCGTGAGAATGCTATTCCTATTTTATACGTGATCAGTTTTCTCTATTATTTTTATAGAAAATACATCCACACAATAACCCAAGGCATCATTTCTATAATGTGTACTTAGCTGAGGATACACGAAACCTATCGAAATCGACGATATAGTTTCATCTTATTCAGGGTATATATAAAAAAACCGGGTATAAGTGTATGTGTAAAATTGTATCAACATTTAGAACTAGTAATTGGTTTTCTGATTAAAAAAAACATAGTCCTGAAACTTATTCTTGTTCAACATAAATTAATAAATTGAATCGCGTTGACTGACACTAAATAAAAAAAAAACATCGTTGGCTATTAAAACCTAATTATTTATAAATACACATCATTCATGTAAAAATGTGGTATTGGAGGAATTCGACTGAATAAAATTTTTCAGGGTGAACTTAAACTAATTGAGAATATTTTTAGGGGGTGGTGGGGTATATTATTAGTTAATATTAAAAAATAATTAATTACATATAACAGACGCAAAATACACGTAATAGTCACTACTGAATACTTTAGAAAAACAGTTGATTCCAAGATGGTGGCCCAAACACGATTCCAAAAACACTAATTAATATTTTTTTCGTTAAAGTTCACCCAGTACATTTAAGCTTTTATTTCACATATTTTATAGTAGAGTATTTTGATTTGTTATTTTTTTCATCTAATATTTTCACTTTGTAACCCGAATGATCTGGTAATGAAAATAAATAAACCTGGAGATGAATCTCATACAATTTAATTATTATTATACTAGATGATCTCTTTTCCACCAATTCTGCTGCCTACAGGGCTTGTCTAAAAGCGACCTTATAATGAAACACATAAAACATTGCCTCCTTCACTTCACTTTATTTTATTATATATAATTCTCTTTTTTTCTTGCTTATATTTGTATTGTCTTAAAAAAATCTCTCACGAATGAAGTATTTTTATATATTAACACATAACCATTATAAATTATATTTTAGTGAATTATTAAAATGCCCACCTAATGCGATTTTCCTTATCACATTTTTAATCCACTTATATTATGTTTTTTTATGTATAAAAATATATTATTCTCTTCATTTCTATTTCCAGATTTCATACCCGTTTAGACTACGCGTTCTAAATCTGCATACTAATTAACCCTCCAAACAAAAACACGGTCCTTTGTAAATTATTCCTAACAACTCAACCTCATGTTTTTCTGTGGTTTTTAACATACATACATGTATAAGGATTCACTGCACGTTATGTTTGGTTTATAATATTTGTATAAATAACTGGTTTCTGTTACACAAACATTGCACAATTTATAAGAAGCGCATATATAATACTCTATTTTTCTAGGATGGATTAAGAACGTATGTCGAGGTTGTCAGTGTTATGCCTTATCTTTTAATTAATATTGAAACTAAACAGTTTGTTAGAGAGTAGTATCCACTTTGTGCCCTCTTGTTAGTGACTAATTTGTATAAATACTCATTTACAGTGTTCAAACAATACCCAAAACACGGAAAGTACTTCTGAACTCCATTGTTAACAATTCTGTTTATAACTTGTCAATTGCACCATCAACAGTATTCAAACAGCAAATTAAGGGTTACAGGTTGCCCTAAAGGATATATTCCAAATAGGCAAAAAAAACTAAAATATTGAAGTTTTTATGTGATTACTACAAACGGCTCTTTTTGGATATAAAGGGTGGAGAATATTTTAAGGAATGGTGGAGTATAGATTTTTTTTATTATTTAATATATTTATAAAATAATACCATACTTTACTTCTCTTATATGCACAATATTTTTATTTTCTACCGTTTTTAATGTTTATTTAAAAAAACTCTCAGTAGTGTTTATATTCAATTAAATACAGGGAGGACTTAAAATAATTGAAAATATGTAAGGGGATTGTAGGGAATCGTCAAAAAAAACATATTTTTTAAATCTTTTTTTTCTAATAAATTAATAAATTAATATTAAAAAATAATTACGTAACACACACAATAAACACATAACAGTCACTGCTGAGTACTTCACAGAAACAGCTGATTCCAAAATGGGGGCCCAAACTTGATTCTTAAAGCACTATATTTTTTTTTTAATTTTTGATCAATAATAAAAAATATATATGTATTAAAATAAGAAACAAAGAGTAGATGTTTGTTATTTGTATAATTTTAACCGATTGGCGGATTTAAGCGATTGTTTTAAACGATACATATAATATCTGTATACTCCTTATAATCCAGGAAATCAGAGTAAACCTACATTTTATTAAAATTATATATAATTTTTCAAAATACCTGATATTAAATATTATAAATTCAAGCTGGATTCGAACCCGTGACAAAACTATTTGACCAATCTATCTAAATTGGTTTTCCATGTCAACCACACTATGACGTTTATTCTTCTAGTTTTTGAGGGAATATTTTTTTTGGTCATTTTATAAAAAACACTGTCAAAATGTTAATTATATATCTGCAAACTACTTTCTAAAAAAACGAATGCCCAAATCGTGTTTTGTGTGACATAATTAATTAGAATGTCTTTCAATTTCGATTTGACTTTGTAATGCTGAATTTTAATAGTGTACATAATAAAGCAGTCTGCATAATAATATTATACAAGATAATTACTGAAAAATAACTAATTGTGGGTATTTTATTGAGTTTTTTTGCATCAATTTCAGCAATATACCTTTTTATTTTTATCATTTTCCAATCGACTTGCGCAAGTTATTATAAATCATAGGAAAATGCCTTGTTATCGCATCCAACCAGACTTGTTTGAATGTCGACGATAACTGAATTTTCACCATCATTTCTGCACACGTGTTACTGGAAACTCGAAAAAGATCGATATTTTCATATAAAAATACACATAGTTACTTATTTAAATAAATTTTGAGTTAGATTTGGATTTTTTTTTAAATATGTATACTCCTGATCTCACCAACATATTAGCAGGTGATATAGCTGGATGTATAAATTTCAAGATAGCGGACCAGGTAGACGAGTCTGAGTGAGACGATTAGTGTTAACTCATCTGCTTGGTCTTGGTATTTAAATAGTATAACAATTTCTTTATTCAATTTGAATTAAACTTAGTTATTAGAATTTTTATTTGATTACCTAATATTAAATAATAAAAAGTATGGGAAAAAAATAAAAACCCATTTACTAATATGTTTAATTTGATAATGTAATTTGATCCAACTTGAACTATCCAGCGCAAAAATATTTATTAAAATCGCAAGAGATGTGTGTTATAATTATTAGTAATAATAAATATTACAATTTCTTTATTATGTATAAGTTTTTACAATGATTGATTGAACAATACATCTTTGAAAATAGGCTTAAGTGTACAGAGTATATAAATCTTTTCACCTATAATTATAACTTATATGAGAATGTTTTATTTAAATATTACATGAATAATAGTATTAAATTGTAGAAAGAATGGGAAAAAAATAAAAACCCATTTACAGATTTGAAGATTATTAGAAGTAATAATGTCAATTCTTCAATTCTTAATAAATAAGCATACATAAATGAATACTTTTTAAACCATTTTTACATAAAAATTATTGAGATTTAAGATTGAATTATAAAAACAATGAAAAGATACACCCAAGACCTATTTATAAGATTAAACAAAATATGTTCATAAATATATAAAATTAAAATAGCAAACCTAAATTAAAAATGAGTGAAGGCGATAATTTCTTAAATTGTAAATAATTATTCTTAAAAATGATTTTAAAATCAATGGGTAAGATTAACTTTGCTTTTCGTCTATGGAATAATATTTATTCTAACCCAATCTTAAATTATGTTTTATTGTTATTCCAACCCAAAGTTAAATAAATAACCGTTGATTCGGTGAAACATAATAATATAATATTGTGTAGTTTGAGATGCATAAATTATTTAAAGAAATATCCAGAAATAGCGCGACTGAGAGAAGAGGGGACAAGAATACTACACACTCTTGCAACTTGAATACTCATTAAATATATTCAAAATTAAGCACCAAAAGTATCACTTTTTCATATGAAAATATATAAGCGTTCCATGATTGTAGTTTCCAGGTCGTTAAGCCTTCATAAACACGGATAATCGACTTTGTGCCTATTTCCGTATCATTGGATATATTGTACATACATACATATCGATTGTATTTATGAATGCATCGGAAAAACCCGCAATTCGGATTAAACGCCTCTGAACAATTCCATTCTGAAAAGTATTTTTTTATATGCGTCATGCAAATCTCTTCATTATAATTGTTGTATTTTCGGCGCTGTGTTTGAAAACTGTGAATCGAAATTAATATGCACATCTAGGCTGAGAGTGTTCTAGAACAGGTTTTTAAATTTGGACACTACGAGGCATACATTATTATTATAATGATCATGAAAATAGTATGTGTTAAAATAATAATGTTAATAAAATCAAATCTTCTCAGGATTCGTATACATTTTACTTTATAATTCGTCGCATACATTATTGATAACTGTAACTATTAATAATTTATATTATTGAGTAAATATATGAAAATTCAAATGCAGGGTCTTAGAATCAAAAGATCCGAAATGCAAATCAAAAAAAATTATCTTATTTGGAATCGTCATTTTATAGTATCAATAGAGAAAAATTATATGAATTTACAGTATTTTCATAATCAAATATTAAATTTTTAGAGAATCTTATATCTAATATTTGAAAGGTTTGATTCTGAACGTTTTAATTATCAAATATTAAAGTAGATAACTTAGTTTTGAATTTTGTTTTTATTGGTCTCACAATCACATACATTCGCGTTGTTTCCAATACATGAAAGCACTCTTTACTCGTATGTTATTTCACTTTCAGCCGTATTCAATATAATAATAAATTCAATAATACTATTCGTACACGCACCAATACTACAATTTTATCTTGTTAATAATTTGTAAATTGCATCAATTAAAAAAATATTTATCTAATATTTTTTATGACTTGCAGTAAATTCTTAACCCGTTTTTAGTGGTACACACTTTTTTATGTAAATGTCAATAAACTGTTATTACATTAAATTAATGAATTAAGTCCCTAGACTACCGCATGAGATCTTCGATTTTTTTTAAATTTATATATGTTATGAATAATGAATGTAAAGGCCCGATAAAAATAATAAAAAAATAAATTAAATCATTATTATTTATTTCATAATGAGAACGAAAGATATGGCCTAATTTGACCATTATTTATTTAATTATTATGATTTATTTCTGTACACATTTACAAAAAGAATACTATATAATAATTATTTTTATAATTACATCATTAGAAAGCCACTTAAATTTGCAATACGATACAATATTCAGTTTATAAAAAAGTAAACTTGAAATGTATTTTATTATGCGTTAAAGTTTTTTGGCCAAATTTAACCCTCCGCGCGGTAAGGGTTTAAATCCCGCGATTAATAAACGTCTGTATTCAATATAATAGTGTAATGAGAGTGTTTGCTATTTTCTATGAAGCTCTAGTCTATTCGTACACGCACCAATACTATCAGATATAGCTCGACTCACTAACACACTATTATATTGAATACGGCCGTTTATTTGTAATGTTCAGACTGATATTTCCTAGGGTAGTTCTAATTTAATCCGCTTTGACGCGATACAAACAACGTCCAGTAACGATTACCATCTGCTCATTGTTTACAGTCCCGTTCCAATTTTTCAAAGTTGTGCCCGAAAGTGTTTATTTGTGTAACTATAAATGGAAACCCCTATATATAATTCGCTTGTGGCCAATTTTTTCCATCCGATTTATTTTTATTATACAATTTCTTTATTCAATATAATTTGCGTACAATGTTTTGATACATTATGATTGGTTGTTACAATGTTAAGTTTATAGACTTAGTCTTTTACTTATTTTAATACGGAGTATAATTAATTGATATTTAAAATAATTAATAAGTCATAACATAATTTATGGCAAAAAATACAAAAACCCACTTGTAGAACTACTAAAATATATATAAATATTATACATAATAAATAATAAAAAATAAATAATAAATAAACTTAGAATTACAAAAACATATACTTAATACTATATGAATAAAACAAAAATATTGTGAAACACGAATATAGTAAAATCAATAATGACAGACAAAATCAGATGTGTTTGTGAAAAAGATATGTTAAAGAATTTTTAAGGAATGTCTCTCAACATTTCAGTGGTAATTTAAAGTTTCGCTTATTTGAAACATATTTGATTTTGTTAACATTTTGTATTAAAGAGTTAGTGGAAAAGTTAACCATTTTGTTATAGTGTTTATTGCTAAAGTCAGTGATAAACTCCTCTACTGTTTTCATTTTGATAGTTCCATCCGATTTCCTACAGGCTTTGTCTCTGGTCTTCGTCACCCAATATGGTTTCCGTATATTATTGCCGATGAATGATAATTGAATTTATATTACATTTTGATTGTTCACGAAGTATATTCACACGTCATTTGTGTGACCTTTCAAGTTTATTTCTCACGATATTATTGTATACCGTGGGATTCAACCTCACTGCAGGCAAGTCTGTCTCTTTAACTACTGAGCCATCGTGGTTAACGAGACTTGCACAATAATTTAATTAAATTGATTATCTTGTTCGGCTTGCTAAATAGTCGAGTTTTTGTTCATTATTTTGTCCTTCAGCCTGTCATAATATGCAACAATATTCATATCAATCAACTGGTTAATTATAACTGTGTTTTCATGGACTGGCAATAAAAGTGGTATAAATCCGCTGATTAAGATTTATGAAAAATAACAAAACGAATGTAGACTTTTAGAGGATTATTTAGAGGAGGAAGATATATTTGGTTTTTTTGAAGCACCAGAATCGAATCGTTAAATTACAAATTATTTAATTTGAGCGAATCCAAGAAAACTGTCTAACAACTCAATCGTTTAATTATAACTTGTTTAAGATATTGAAAATACAATGATAAGTTTGCATTTTTTTGTTTTTAAATAATCGAATTACTACTGTAGATAATATCTTGAAATTATTGAAAACCTCAAAAAAACATAATATTATAATTTGACTTCGTTCTCGAGAAAAAAAATCCCAAACTTTGTTTCACCATTAAAATGGTAGCTAATTTGACTTCTTATTACATTAAACGATGTATCTACAAATTTATATTAAACAGTTGTCGGCCAAATAATGAATTTTGGTTTTTTTAATCTTTAATTGGTTTCTGAAATAAACAATTTAATTACAAATACCCTTACTCTCTATAATTATGCACTAACTCTCAAAAAATTTCTTATAGAAATATTTTTTTTTTAAATAAAATAACGCTGTAAAAGATACATTTTTTTCAAATGAAATTTGTCAAATTCATCTATTTAACGCTTCGTCACATTTTCGGCCAAAATTTCGCCATCGAACGAATCTTTGATTGATCTGTCGTTAAATTCGTATTTTACCTTTGAAATAAAATTGTTCATGCGATTTAAAATCATCCACGTGGAAACAGAGTTTATATATTAAAATATATTTAACAAGGTGAAGATCGTGACTAGTATTTAGTGTTAGAAATACAAATAAAACTTCTGTTTGTATGGTTTGTTAGCCGATTGTCTCTAAATGTCCAACCACGTTTTGACCAAAGTCGACAACCTTAAAACATGATTTATAATGTAAATTTGCACAATGTTTCAGATAAGATTTCCACATAATGTTGCTTCAATTTACTGTTTATCGCGTGTATACATATTTATTGTCAACAAAGTTTTGAGGTCAAGTGTTGATATCGGCTTTTTTATATAAAAGAATATTCAGATAATAAATCACCGCAAGACGAGAAATAACAATGTATTTAAATTATTATATTATTATTTTGTGCATTCACAGTTTCAAATTTCATTATTGATATTGCTTCTAACTAGATCGTAGGAATTAAATTATAGCATGTTTGCTTTTAATATCTAGTTCATAAAAAGTGAATACTTGTTGTTTATTAATGTCGAATAATGACACTCTGTCAAAGCAGTGCTGTTTTCATTTAAAATAATTAAAATACATGAAATACCAACTTCAAAATTTAACAATGCTCTGTATTTTTATATTAACAAAAATGTACCTACCCTTTTTAATAATTAATATTTTGTTCTTTTTTTTGTTTCAGGTATGTAATGAATAATGATTCAAATTGTCGTTTCTTCAGGTTGTAAGTCAGTAATCTATTATTATTTTTTGTCGAATTTAATTTATCGATTCCATGTCGAAATTTTGTATTCATGACATCACTTCACCCGCATATGCAAAAAAAAGTTTATATAATTAAATGTTCAACATACCTCTATTTAACTACATACATATAACTAAAAGAGTAATATTTGAAATATATAATATTCAATGACAAAATAATTTTCCACCATATTAATTTTTTTATTAATGATAACTATTGACATATCGCATCTAAAATATCCTATGAGAAAATATTTTCACTGCATTTTACATTTCTTGTTATTATTATATTATCGCTATAAACTATGCGTCCGATAATAAACTCGTGAAGATTTTTATGATTTTATAACGTTTGGTTTGTTTTTTTTTTCTTCGGTGGAATCTTTGGTGAAAAATTATGAGTCTTTCGACGCTCGAAGTCTGAAGTGGGAAAACTTTCATAATGGCTCTGTTGTTATAAAAAAAATATTTTTACGACATAAAAAAAACATATTCTACATAAATTACGCTCCTGGGGTCCTGAAACTAGAGGCTGGGCTTACTTTTCACATTATTTTATATTTAAAATTAAACTAATTGCATTTATTTGCGCATTTCTTAATTGCATTTATGCGCGCAAAATTTGATACTACACTAACATGTTTTTCTAAAGCTAGTTTAAAAAAAAAGATATAACACAAATACATTCGCTCATAATAAAGGTTAAGAATATAAATCTATTAAAGATATAAATCTGTATTAGAAGTGATAATATTATATATTTAAGCACCGGAAAAATATGGTCCATGTCCAAGAACCCAATATATAAAATAGTTGATGTCAAGCAATCTCAATTAATTAAAAATTTATTTTTAATTAAAACTATTGTTATCTTAACGCTTTTGTTAATCATATTTTTTTTGTTAATTCTTCTCATTATTATGATAATAATTAATATGTGCCAATTAGCTTTTAGGCTACTAAAATAAAATAAATAAAATGTTCTACGATGCACCAAAGGGGGTTGGTCCTGCCACTCCTCACCATCCCCTTTATTTGAATTGTTTGCCCCTTTGTTTTAAGTAAAGGATGTCATGGAATCTTTTTTTATCTTATCAAATTATACACGATAAGGTTGGGTATAGAATATTAAATGGACTAAACTGCTTTCTTTTTAGGTTTATGGTTATTTCTAATAAATTAATTATCACTTTAACCTTTTGAGGAAACTGGAAGCTATATCTATGAAATTTAATTACATTCGTGAAAAGGGGAAATCTAGAAACTCTATAATAAACATTATTTTTTATTAATTTCCCTCCTTATGATGACAATAATTAATATGTGTGAATTAGTTCTTATATAATAATATAAGAAATAAGATAATAATTAATATGTGTAGTGGTAGAAAAAAATTGGTCCAGACTAGAACCAAGTATATAAAATAGTCAAGCAATCTCATTTAATTTAATTAATCGTTTAAAATGTTGTTTTAACCCTGTTAATAATCATACTTTTTATTAATTCTTACCTTCTCTCCGCAAATTAGCGATTAAGCTACTAACAAAAAATAATTAAAATGCTCTATGATGCACCGAAATGTGGTTAATTACATTTATGGAAAAAGGAAATCTAAAAACTGTATAACAAACATTATTTTTTATTAATTACTCTCCTTATGATAATAATAATGAATATGTGTAAATTTGGTACTACAATAAAATAATTACAGAGCTCTATGGTGCACCGAAAAGTGGTTTAGTCACATTCATGGAAAAAGAAAATTTAGGAAATGTGGGGCCCATTTACCCCCATTTGCTACCTATATATATATTTATATATATATATATATATATATTTTTTTTTTTTTTTCATGATATTTTTTATAATATGTTGTATATCTTATATATTTACGTTTCTTTTATCGTGTATCTTTTCTGTTTTTTTTATATTCTTACTTCTATAATTCTGACAAATGTCCATCATCGAACCGCATTAGGTTTTTTCTGTATATATATATATACATATATATATATATATATATATATATATATATATATATATATATATATATATATATAAGTAGCAAATGGGGGTATATATATATATATATATATATTAGTACATTGTCCCTTTACTTTCAATTACTTTATACTTGTGACAAAATCAAAATTGCATTGAATATTATCAGATGATGTATTACGGAAATATTGTTCTCTTTGTAATGAATAGCTCGATATATATCTGAATGGATTATCGTGCAATCGATATTATTAATTAATAAAATAAGATGTTATATAGTACAATATAATAGTTTGAAGTGAAGATGGCTTCGTACTTAAGTCCGAGCTTTAATAAAATATGCTGAGAATACGTATAGAGGGCGACAGAGTAAGGCTTTAAAGGCCTGGCAATATCGGGAAAGCCTTCATGGGGGTGTGGGGTGGAATAATACCCATTTGAAAGGTAGTCTGCATTGTGTGTCCTACAATATAGAGGGGGTTGTTTACTCAGGGGACAGGTGTCGTCAAGTATGGACCAACCCTGCCTTTATACCAAGTACACTCATTACATTAAAAGGGATGCATTTACAAACCACACAAACGTTCAATACTAATTACATCATTAAATAAGCCAATATTTATAAATATAAAAAAATATTGATCAATAAAATCTTGAAAATTACAAATTATATAATTCCCTAGAGAATACAACAATGAAATCATTGTTATAAACCACCTTTATATCAATTATACTCGTTACATTAAAAGGGATGCATTTACAAACCACACAAACGTTCAATACAAATGACATCATTATACATTATGAAATAAGCCATTATTTATAAATAAAAAATATTAATCAATTTAAAACATTAAAAATACGAAGGAGTTACATATTAGTGGTTATGGTTTTTGGGTTTATTATTATAGGATTTCATTGAGAAGACATTCATAAAATTATTGTTTTAAACCACGTTGTTTAGTATAATTAAAACTGAACTGATTATTTAAGATTAACTTTTTTTTTCAAATATGCTTTATTTATATATTTTTTTTAAATCACTGACTTGTTCCCTTTATTTAACAAAGGGTTATATAAAATATTTACATTGATTTCACTATAGTTAGACTAGTTATCAACAATATTGATATTAAATTAAGTTTAGTACTAGATAATCGATGATATTCCTCTTAAATATTTTCAAGTATTTTGTACGTTTTATCAAAATTTACACTTGCCGAAAGAAATTACATAAATAAACGATTCAATTATTCTTAATACTCTTTGTTTTCTTGTGATCGTCGATCAAATGCTAAATTTTGAATAAAAACTTCATAGGCAAAGAACTAATAAGAATGAAAGGGCAGTCGTATTAATTATTGTTGTATGTGATTAAATAAATGCTATTTTGTACAATATTTATCATACAAAATATTTATATTTAGAGATGAATTGACAATGATTCAATTCAGTTCAGTCATACTCGTGGATCAGTTATATATAGCCTTTATTAAAATATTTTGTGTAATAATGCTTCGAAATAAATGTGACTTTCATGTGCAGTCGAACTGTTAAATAATAATATAAAGAGAGTGCAGCAGAGTGTTCAGAAAAGTCTGGTTTTAATGAATTTTCAGTTGGGCAAACTAGATTTGATCTTACAAAAGATCCAGTCCGACAATGGCTCGTTGAAGTTGTGAATTCAAGGCGTCGCGACGTCTCTTTTCTAACAAGTTCTATCGAAATCGCTTCGCTTACAAATATACACAATCGATTCAGAATACAAAAAGTTTAGTTTGTTGCCCACTTTTAAAACGGCCATTCGGAAATATTTTGTATCAGAGACCGACCGTCAAATTGGTTACTAATTTTCACGATACACATGCAAGAATATGTTTTACCACTCGACAATCTCTTTTTAAGGTTCATTTTATTCAAAGTGGAAATAACAATTTTGGAAGTATCCACATTGATTATTATAATAAGCTAGTGACAATTCTTTGGGTCACTAACATAAAAAAGTTTATGCAAACATAGGTTTGGCTTTCATTTAACAATTGTAGCTTACTTGTTTACATATTAGTTTTTTAGGCCCTTTCTTCATGTATTAATTACTTACTTTTTGGTAATTATACATTTTTATTCCTATCCGAAGAAGACATTAACATTTTTTAATTATACTTATATTTACCATTTTAAGTATAAATAAGTACACACTCATTCATAATTAATAATATGCCGTAATTTTTATGATATTAATATCTTTATAGATAAACTTCCGACTTGTGTCATAATTAATTAAGAGTTAAATTACATATTCAAATCAATTTTTTTTATTAGATACATTTATGTGCTTCTGACCCATGGGACATTTAGTTTACTTTGTACTGATGCAGTTTAAAAATATTTTTTAAGAAAACATTTTCCCAAATAGCTGTTTTTGTTATATAGAGTAGTCTTTTAATCATTGAAAATATTTTATGCCAATGAAGGGTTTCCCAAAAATTTATTTCCGAAATATCTTGTCATACACATTTTCTGAAATATTTTTTTAAATTTATAATTAAGGCTAAACATTATTATGTATTATTTTTGCAATGCCCCACCTCATATAAAAATAATATAAAAAATAGCGGTGGAATATGTTATTAAACCTGATAGTTGCTGTCACAAATTTTAACATGAAATTCAATTGTTTTTAATACGAAAATATTCTTATAAATTTATGGGAAATATCATAAAAAAGGTTGTGAAAAACAAAGTTGGTGGAAATATTATTAGAATATTTGATTGGTTCAGGAATAATAAATAGAGAGTAAGTTTTTCCATCTTGGTATATAATGTGACGGCATATAGCAGAACTTGATATTACTGCTTGGTGCTTTTACTACATCAGCATTTCAGATAATATAAAGTTCCTCTAGAGAGGGTAAAACAATTGTGGTTATCTGATTTAACAAATGTACAAAGTCCACACACAACTTCACCACTTTAAAGTCTCCTTTTGCTCGTGTTCCATCCTAATCATTCAATTCGATCTCGATCTTTCAGCCTGAAATGTCACGCTCTTGTTGAGGCAGCGATTGAATTTCATCATGAAAGCATTATCGAATTGATTTTCAACACAAAGCGGGCTTTTCATCAGACTAGCGGCCATTAAATGATTGCTTTTTACCTAATCAACTATTCGGCTATTTTGAATTAAATATATATATATATATATATATATATACCATATATATATATATATATATATATATATATATATATATATATATATATATATATATATATATATATATATTTAATTCAAAATAGCCGAATTATATATATATTAAATCAGAAATTGTGGTCTGTGCAGTTCTTCTATTGTCCAAAGGGGGTGGTGGGTGCTGAAGACACCCCCTGAAGATTATCAAATCGCCAACGTCGCATATTAATATAAATTGAACAGTCATCTTCGTTTTGTTCAATATTCATACGTCTTATACAAGGAACGTCCATTCTTGAATAATTTACCAAAGGATCTATGGCATTTGATAACCAAGCAGATTTTATATTATTTATTCAAGACCAAGCCTTTAAAATGTAATACTATATTATGATTATGAAAAGTGCTTTCTTAACATTCAGCATGAGTTTTTTTGCTTATTTAGTCAAAAATTAGTTTTTTATATACTTTCTTTCACGTCCGGTATTAACAAAGCTTTAAAATTAAATATACTATATGGGCACTTAATATAAAGAGTGTTATTCATTAAATTAACACAATATACAAACGTAATAAATAGCTCAGGTGATTAGGCGCGTGGTTAGGAATACTTTGATCATGGGTTCAAATCTCACTCAAGTACAAAAAAAATGATTTTATCGGTTATTAAGACAGGGAGATCGGGAATAACATTGTTAAAATCCCGATCGATCGTCTTGGTCCAGGTTCACTTTGATTTCCTCGATTATAAGGTAATAGTTCTGATGAATCAACACGTTTGCGTCTATAAAAATACCAAAAAGCCCCCGGGGCGTTTATAAATTTATACTAAGATATTAATAAATTCTAAAATCTCTCAAATACAGTGCGATGAGTGATTTTCATCCCGAATTCTTCGTCACGCTTGTTTGCATTCATATTTCCTTGCAAACTTTTGATTATCACCCCCAACAGACGATCGAAAATTTATCCCATTTACATACGGCGAATCTCAATTCTGAATCAAAACACGAATATGGATTTGGAGGAAATCGTTTAATTAAGCCTCGCCAGGTGAATTATCGGAGCGCGGACAAACTTTCCAGTTTTGAAGATCGTGTTTGCCATTTGACAATTTTAATCCGCTCCTTCGATTCACATTCAAATGAGTCCGAGGTAAGCGAATAATCTAAGATGTCCGATCTCCAGACCTCTCGTGGGTGGTATTACAGCCCCCCGAATGCTTAATTCTTGGGGTGGGTGTTGAGATGTCGCCACCCGCCCCACCCACAGCTTCAGCTCATCCCCTATTTGTACGTGTAAATTGCCACGACAGGGGGAGGACTCGGCTGTTTTGTGTGGCTTGATTACACCTGGATTCTAGTTCCAAGCTCCAGACAGGCTCTCCATAATAAATAAATCCCCCGGGCAGCTATTCTTCCGCTAGTTTTATCGATATGTACACAGTCTTGTCTCTATCGAGGTCTTTTGCATATATTAATAAATAGCCCCTGTAAAAATTAACTATAAACTCTGCCACCATGTTTGCATAATGAGTAATAAGAATAAATTATTTTTTCAGCATATCTAATGCTTGTTTGTATAATATCCACCAACCTTTTTAAATGCACATTTATCAAAGACGCTACATTTGCTTTGTAGAATATTATTATAATTACTTCATCAATAGGCAAAAAATATATACAGTAGTTAATCTTTCAGAAGGTTTTAATAAATTTTGGTTTTTAGACACAACAACGTGCTAATTAATTGTCTGTCGGTGATCTTAACTATTACAAGTTACACAGGTTACCGACTTAATAATCAGTATTTACCTTACAATACAGGAAATCAGAGTAAACCTAGATCAAGACGATCGATCGGGATTTTATTAATATTATTCGGGATTTTTTGAATTGCCGGGATTTGAATCCATGACCACAGTTTTTTGTAGTCATGCGCCTTATCCCCTGTGCTATTCAGTATTTTAATAATATATTTTAATATACATTTAAAGTTGAAACTGATCCATGATTTTTAACCGATTAATGAACCTTATATTAAACAAACCCATTAATCAAATGGTAATTAAATTCATTCAGATTAAATCTTCTGCGTCTTTTTTTGTCTATTATTTATTAGTAGAAAGTAAACAAATTATTAAATAAATGGATAGTTTTCATCGTATTATATTCTTCACACGAAACAATTCGTGCAGGATTCGAACCTGTTTCGCTTAATATCTCCAGAAAATCATAATCCATAATAACCCAGAAAATCAGAGTAAACATGGGATCGGGATTTTAATAATACAATTCCCGATCTCCCAGTCGTATTAACCGATCAAATCATTTTTTTCACTTAAGGAGGATTTGAAGCCATGACCACAGTATTTGTAGCCACGCCATTACATATTACGCTGGTTTTTATTTAATTTCAATTTTGTCTTTTCCTTACTACAGGAAATCGGAGTAAAACTGAATCAAGACAATCGATTGGGATTTAATTTTTAATTATTAATATGATTACCGATTTCCCAGTCGCAATAACCAATCGTTTTTGTACTTGATTGGAATTTGAACCCATTGCCACGAGCATTCTTTTTTTGGACATTATGTACATTTTTATGTTATTCATCCATAGAAATAGTATTTTTTATAGGTTGCTTGTACACCTTGGTTGCAATTAGTTAATATAATTAACGATTGAACTTCGTTTTTATAATCTATTATTAATAATATACAAATATTAACACATACATCATCAAATTGGGTTGTTTGATGAATAAATCTGTTATAATGGACAAAATATTTTCCACTCAGAAGCTGAATTCAGTCCCCGCTTAATGCCGAAGTCAAAGGATGACTTTGAAGTTTCAAAGAACGCAGACGTTATTAAGTGAAGGAATCTTTCATAAAATCGACGACCGTCGTCCATCGGATCCAATATAAAGTTTTCAGTCGTAATAATACCACTTTTAAAATCTCATCCCGCTTTGTTTGTCTTGTCTTATTACCGAAAAACTTTATCTTCGGCTGTCGGCAACAAAAAACCAAAGAACACTCCATCCATTCCGGTCGAGAAGTTGGTGTGTTTTTTCTTTGTTGTCGGCCAAAGAAGACGATTACCGAGTCGTCGATTAGCGGTTCATTTTCAGTTTTTACACACCTGTAAGAAAGTAGTGAGCAGGTGCTTGAACTGATTCAACAATTCGAAAACTCAATTTTCTCCACTGCATTAAATATATTAAAAAAATTAGTATAATATTCAATCTTGGGGGTGTGAACTCGTTTTTGTGTGTCATGGCTGTTTCCTTCCTCCTGCTGAAATTTGGCCACCATGTAATTTAACTTTGCCTCGATTCCGTAAATTAATTCCCAGATTAATGGCCGACATCGTGACCAGAACCTGCTGAAAAACATCTCCGTTTACAACTCGCACATATTGATTCAACATATTTAACCAAGCCTGATTTCTGTAACTTTATTACTTTCGCCATTCTGAAAAATAGTATTTAAATTAGTCGGTGCAGACCAAAATTTATATTTTAACGATTTGATTCGTACTTTAACGCCAACACACACAGTAAAACGTATACATACACTATGGCCTTTTATATGTAGTAATACAAAATGATTTGGTTTGTTAAGATCAAACGAATATTATAGTATTCTATTCTAATGTCTTATTAATGCACTCATAAGAATTATTATGATTAATTGACCGTTATACTACTGTCTTTAAATTGCTTAATTGCACTCAATGGGGAAAAAGGATAGTTATAATACTACAATATTCGTTTGACTTTGGCACATCTCTGTTACACATCTATATTATACTTTAATATATTATTTTATTTGATGTTTTTCTTAACCATTGGTTATTTTTTTTCTTCAATTTACTATTACTATTACATGTCCAGTAATCAGGTTCGATATTAGAGGCGCCTGTTTGCGCATAAACCCCCTTCATAAGCCGCGCCAACGATAATATCTTAGAAATATTTGACAAAAATGTACGTATATAAAATCACAATAAAATATTGTGTTTCGTATAATTTTTTTCCTTTTTATACTCGTTGTATAAAACTTTTTTCACGAATTCAACGTTTTGTCGTCGGATTATCGAGACTTACACCATAATAAATTTTTTGATTGGTTTTAAAACATACAAAATACATATTTGAAAATACCTCTTTTCTCTCTCTCTATCAAAATAATGAGTTTATAATATTCATCTTTTTTCACAAAACATGTAAATAATTAATTGGCGGTAGATTGCATATAAAATTTTATCGTCGTAATTTACACTTTTAATAATAAAAATTACACTTTTAATAAATATATTAATACACGGTTAAAATATTTATTTAATAAATCGTATGGTATAAGTATTAAACTCTAATTTGACTAAATCTTTTAAATAAATCAATATTTCATATAATCATTGTGTTGGTTTGAATTAACTGTTTTTACTAAAAAAAATCTGACTCAATTGTACATACTTTATGACTTAAATATTTGGTCGCTAACGGTGAAATATGCCATTATTCCTATTAAAATTGTCGCGAGTACATTTTTGAGACAATTTTACAATCTTTTTGAGATATTTATGTGACAATAAAGACCGTCCGACTGAAAATATCACCAACTTTCTGAGATAACGTCGCCAATTCTAAAGCGTTGAAATTGAAAAATTCATATTGTGTAAGCTGAAAAGTTTTTTATTTTATGTATGAAACTTCTCTAATTTATACGCCAATTGTCAAACATAAATAACGGATACGCATTCTTGAAATGTTAAATATATTCGTATTTTTCGTAAAAACACTGTGTGTTCTGACGAATACAACATGCTTTAATGACGCTATAAAGATCGCCTCTCGGAACTAAAATATTACCCCCTTTTATGCACCAAAAAGGGACCCAAAATAGTCTCTATAATATTGAAATATATTTTAAAAAAATATTTAATTGTAATCCATGTCTATTTTTACCTACGCTTGAATCAATTTCAAACAATTTTTTTAAATCACACAATAGTCAATAATATATATATATATATATTTATTTATTTTACGCCACGAGGAGCTTTTTTGAGAGGGTTTTTTATACCCAACAACGTGTTAATTGTCTGTCGGTGATCTTAATTATTACTAGTTACACAGGTCACCGACTAAATAATCAGTATTTACACCTTACAATACAGGAAATCAGAGTTAACCTGGATCAAGACGATCGATCGGGATTTTATTAATATTATTCCCGATCTCCCAGTCGTAATAACCGATCAAATCAATTTAAAAATTCTTGAATTGAGTGGCATTTGAACCCATTAGCACAATATTTGTAGCCACGCTTATTCCCGTGAGTTATTACGCTGGGAACGCTATTGTGAAGGATATATTTGTGTATTTTAGACAGGGATTTGATTATTTAATTGTGGTATTCGCAAACGCAAGTTTCAAGTCAATATCAAAAAAATTACCTTACTAGTTTAGCTTGCCAACTTGAGTGGGATTTGAACCCATGACCACAATAATTGTAGCTGCGCGTCTTATCCTTTGGGCAATGAAATAGTTTTCCGTTAATTTCAATTAAATTATTGTGGACGTGTCATAAACTCGATGCGGCACAGACATAAGTGCTTGTTGGTACTTCTCGTATCTCCGCCAATAAGAGAAATGCACACAAATACGAGCGCCAATCGGTGACTAGCGCTTGTTCTCTCATTGGCGGAAGCATTAAAAAGGACAAATGTGTGTACCGCGCCTAATTTTCAGTATTATAATAAATATTTATTTATATCTGATGCATTTATATAAAATTGTTGTGTTTAATGTTTATTTTCTATTGTCAGAGTGTGTGTCCCTGTTTGTTTGAAGCGGAAGAAGGCTTCCCGGGAGGGACGATGGCCTCTGTTCTCTACGACCGGAACTATATATATATATATCTACAGCTAGTATATAGTACGTCTGTTTCATATAATAGTAGAGGGTGGTTGTGCTGCAAAGGGGTAAAAATTGTAGAAGGGTACTTGGTGCGTGAGCTTGCATTTGAATGCTTCCGTTGGCGACTCACAATTATGCAACATACATACACTTTCCATCTGTCGTTTTGTTAACAATCTTATAACATTATTATAAAGTTTCATGAAAAATCATTCGTTCTCATATTAAATATTTAAAGGACTCATTATTTTTTTTAAACAATCGAGTAAAAGCAGAAAAACGTACATCTTCTTTGGAATTATTTTAAGGCATCAAAATGGAGGATGATTAGGTGTATTTACAATATTTTGATAGGTTAATTTTACAAATTAGGTTTTAATTCTTGGCAAAACAGTACACGAAATCCGTTCGCAGCGAACTGTTAACGGGTGAAAATGTATGAAACTTTTTTTTCACGCGCACATATTTAAAAATTATGCATCCTCATTTTCACTAAGAATAATTGAAAAAATATATTTAATTAAAAAAAAACTCCAAAAGCACTAGTAATATTAAAAATTTTTTGTATAAAGAAATATGTTAGTAATGTAATTAGAACTGTAGTGCAAGTTACAAACATATTTATTTTTTTAAATTCTGGAATTCACCAAGAAGTCAACGCGATCAACAATTGAATTTTTTTATTAATAGTAAAAATATTTTTTTCGCTTTTATGTGCGATACTTTACCATCCCTTATAATATTCTCATTTATTTCAAGTCCACCCTGTATATTATTATAAAAATCACTGTCATGCGTTTTTATTTGTAAAAAAAAATTCCAATAAAGCCACCATAAAGAAAAATACTAATGACGACATTGGGTAGGTATAAATATTTAAATTAATAGATTTATTATTCAAATTTAATAGTTTATACTAGGTTTTTGAAAATCCATATGTATAATAAAAATCTATTCAAATAAATCCACCTTTTTATCATAGATAATGAAAGATTATATAAAAATGATGTACTAGGTTCGCAAATAAGGCTATCAAAAGTCGAGAATACTCGTTTAATGAATCATTATTATAATATTGTCAGCTTTATCCATTAATTAATTATTTACTTTTATTATCATTAGTGTATATTTGTATGAGAAGGGGTTTCAGCTGAACATGTAACGGAAATGGAAGCTTTCAGGGGATTATTGTTCGTAAACCGCATGTAATTCTTGTGGATAACATTTCGCAGATGAGCTCCTATTTGCGGTACAAATAATAATTCTAATCCCTATGATGACTACCTAATTATATAATAACCCTTAAATACATTATATGACCAAGGTATATTTTTTATGATTAACCATTGTATAATAGAATAGTTATGATATATTATTCATTGGGCAATTAATTCGTGGTAGAATCAAATCATCTCGCGGTATCCTTTTGGTGAGATTGAATTGTAGTTATTTAATTAGGACTGTTGGAAAGTTCTGGATGGAGAATCCCTAAACTAACCTCAGATTTACCTTACTAAGGCTCTGAAATATCCCTTTAAATTTATTATAACTCATTGTTCCCTGCACAATATAGACATTTTTTGATACCGCCCATAATAAAATTTACATCTTTTCGTCGTTCATCTTAATTGTTTTTAAACGTTTCTATTTATGGGGATTACTCGCTGTTAAAATACGTTCTTTCAGGTGTCATTTACAGGTGTTGTAAATTATCAGGAAATGTATTTGGCTCCTGTTTAACAGTATTTCTAATGTAGGGCATTTAAATTATATGAATTAACAGCGTACAGCTGCGCTTATTCTGACTACTTTCTCTAGGGTGGTTTTAAAATATTGAAACTGCTAATATTATTAAATAAATATACCCTTTATAATCCTGTAAAATCTAGAAACATAAATAAATTAGTTGAATGTTGATTTAACTGTCAAAGTGACTCTAGATTATTAGAAAACGACCTAATTAAAGATTACAGGCATTTTCATATTATCACAATATAATTATTTTACAGGCTTGTCTCAATTAATTAGAACGAAAAAACGCAGGAAAAATGTACATCTTCTTTGAAATCATTATTTTGTAACATCAAAATGAATGTACCATATTATATTCGTAATTAAATCTTTCATCTTTGGTTCAAAAGAATCCGTTATTATCCTTTTTTTAATTAAGCAGTATTCCAAATAATCTTTCTTATAATGAGAATGCTTTCATTTTTTACAATAAAAGACACATTAATGTGTCTATATACATAAATTGTACAACACTTAAGTGTTGTACAATTTATGTATAGAATTCTAATTTTAAGACTTTTTACAAGCGTTAGGTTTAAGAAAACCCATTACAATGAGTATTTGAAAAAAAATATTCAAACTGTATTTGGGAAGGTTCAAAAGAATCCGTTATTATCTTTTTTTAAATTAATAAGTCTTTCCAATAACATTTCTTATAATGAGAATGCTTATTAAATAAAGTACACATTAAAGTGTTAGGTTTAAGAAAACCCATTACAATTACAAATATTTGAAAAAAATTGTAACTGTTTCTTCTCTGTGTTAATGTAAAAAAAATATTTATTATTTTTCTTAAAACAGCATGTCCTAAAAAAATCTCAGATCTTATCAAACGTCATTATAATAATTGAATACGTACATAATTTAAATCAAAGCTTTTTATACACATTATAGTAATTTCCTGGTGTTATTTATATTAATATAATAACCGTTGAAGGCAACGACCCCACATTTCTATGAATGGGTGATTGATTAGTCTGTCTGCTTGGAATATTGATGTGTCAGCCAATTTGTGAATTTTAATTAAAATAATAAATAAAATATTTTTCGAGACCACATTCAATGGGGAGTGGCATTAAAAATAGCACTGACTTGTTCCCGAGTAAATCGTAATTCAATTCGAAACTCGTCTACGTAGTCAAATTCATTTATACAACATGTTTTTAATTGAAACTTAAATATTTTTATCTCCATTATGTAATGCCAGTACGATTATCAAAAAATATACTAAAACGGGCCTAAGCATTTTTTTGCATAAAAAAATTATTTTAATAATAAAATAATTTCTTATGACAGCTTGAGAATCTTCGGTTTTATTAATGAGTGAATATATGTTGTCATTAGAGAATAATAAAAACAACTATATGATGTCATCGCATTAGTTCAATTACAAGTTCAATTTCAACAAGGGATTGTTTTTCGTCAACAAGGTATTGTTTTTCTTCAACAAGGTATTGTTGACTTTGCAAAATGTACCGTACTTTGTTTACATATTCAAATCAGGCGGTCAATCACCTAATAAGTAAATACAACTTTTTAAAAAAATAATGAAAAATTTAAAAGTTTAACTAGGCGACTTTGACCATTAATGAAGGTGTGGCTGTGTTACATTTAATATACTATTCCTTATATTTAATTATTTGAGTATCAATAATAGACATGTTGTATATATACATAAGTTAGATTTAAAAACTATTTTTTTTATTATGAGGTCAAACTTTGTGATTGATATCCGTTGTGAGATTTACGAGCATATAGAAGGATGCGATAAATCACTTTCATATCTCATCACTATGTACAATACTCTATCATAAATATATTATTTAATGCAAATAAGTTAGAGCCTATCCACTTTAATGGGTTTGTTTTGGACGTATACCATCCTGAAGAATAATATGACCCTGGTTCCTGAAAATGTCCGATGGAAGGACTTTTCAGATGTAATAATTCCGCCCCATGTTCATGACAAATATTATTGTTGAGGCTCTAGCCAAATCCATTATTTGTATATTTTTGTATACTTTATTATATTTATCTGTAAATTTTTCATTAATTTCAATATATTTTTTCCATTCTTGTATATTCAACAAACAGGGTATTGAATTATTAGTTTATACAGTAGCACAATTATTTGGATTGGTTATTAATACAATAAATATTTGCGTTTCTCTATCGTAATATATTATTGAATGTTTTGGTGCAAACATATAGTTTTGGCTTTTATTTAATGTACACATTCAATATTATAATGCTATATTAGTTTTTATTATAATAAATAATATACAACTTTTTACAACAATTAATTGAAATCATTAAGAGCAATTTTTTTGTTAACTTGTTACTTAAAAATATAGTTCAACCTTAATTTTTAAAGCCATATTTATTTCAGATAATAAATATAAAATTACAGAGAATAAATAATATTATTTTTGCGATATCCCACCAAGTGGGGAGTATTTTGTACCAAATGAAAACAGAGGATTACAAATAAGAGGATTTTGAAAATAAAAAATCTATTGAATAAGTTGCAACGAATTTGTACAAATGGGTGATTTCTTTTCTACCAATTCTGCCACCTCGGCCACAGGGCTTGTGCAGGAGCAATCTTGTATAAAAACAAATAAATGATTGCCCAGTACACTTTTACTGCTAAATTTTATTTTATATAATTTCCTCTGATTTTTTATTAATATGTTTAAGTATATACATTTTTGTAGGGTATCGCAAAAATAAGAGAAAAAACATATTAAATTTAAAAAATATATTAATAGTGCTTCTGGAATCTAGTTTAGTTTTGAATCAGCTGTTTCTGTGAAGTACTCAGTAGTGACTGTCGCGTGTTTTTCTGTTAAATACGTAATTAATATATTTTTTTCTTGTCTGGAAAAATGCTCTTATGAGCGTTTTTATGCAATTTAATATATTAATAATGAAATTCTAATTTTTCGTGACTTGTCACATTGGGGTCACCCATCCACTGTGTTATCATGATGTAAGCATCATTATGATGTCACTGGCATCATGTTAGTGTGGTCATTATAATGGCCAACAAACCGTTACCAACAATAATAAAATAACCGTTTCCGAGTATTTTTGCAAGGCTTCTAATTGGTTTTCAGCAGCAACGAAGCGCCAAGTCATTATTATGTAACATTGCAGGTGATTCAAATTAATTAACTATCAATAACTTTGTGTACAAGACAAAAATATTATTGTTTTTCTCATTAGATACCAATAATTATTCTTTCGTGATATTGTGTTTCTTGGAAAACGACACCAAATAAATAACCTTATTCGATACGAATAATAACTTACGTATACAACGTGTCTTTTATTGATACTCAAATAATTAAATGTAAGGAACGGTACATTAAATGTAACACAGCCACACTTTCATTAATGGTCCAAGTCGGCTAGTTAAACTTTTCAATTTTTAATTATTTTAAAAAGTTTGAGAATCTTGCGTATTTACTTATTAAGTTATTGACCAATTTGAATATGTAAACAAAATACGGTTTTGCGTAATTTCAACCAAAATGCCTTATGAACATTGCAAGTAAACAACAACAAATTCGAATTTGAACTTGAACTTGTACTTGAACTAATGCGATAACATCATAAAGTTGTTTTTATTCTTCTCTAATGACAACATATATTCACTCATTTATAAAACCGAAGATTCTCAAGCTGTCATAATAAATTATTTTATTATTAAAAAAATATTTTTATATACAAAAAAATCTTAGGCCCGTTTTAGTATATTTTTTAATAATCGCACTGGCTTTACATAATGGCGAAAAAATCTTTTAGTTTCAAATGAAAACATGTAGTTTATTAATTATCATTGGAGTATATTTTTTTCTGTGAACATATTTAATCAATGCTAATAAAATGGGTCAAGTGGAGTTTAAATTGTAGTGCTAGAATATATTGAGAATTATTTAAATAAATGGCATTTTTACTATTACATAAAATTAAATTGTTTCTTGAAATTCCAATACATATGAATCTGTAGAATTAAGAAATATAGTAATTAGAGACTATTTTATTATATAAATCCCTAAAAAGCTTTTATTTTTTTAAATAGACTAAGAGACGGAAGTGCAAAAAACCGGTTATAAATGATTTAATTCATTTTGTTTTACATATAACGCCTGGTTAATATCAATTAATATTTTAAACCATCAGTTACCTTTCAATCCAGGAATTCAGAGTAAACTTGAATTGAGACAACCTAAATTTTCTGAATATCTCCCAATAGCCCATCTTTTTTATTATTAATTTTTCTATACAAAAATTAAAATTATATAATTAATGTTTGTGTGGTGGAAAACTTTTGAGATTATATATTTTTTCCGATTTCTCAAATTCCGCTTTATTTCATGTTAATAATAAATTATCATATTTATCGTACACTTGCCAAATAATTTAATGTCTAAAATAATAGTGACATGTGTAAATATATTCTGGTTGAATACACTTATGTCCTATTGATTTACCACACGTGTACAGTTTGCATGAATTAGAAACAATTACTAATAAAATTTCGAACAAAACTATATTTATTTATTTATATAGTCACTGACTAAATAATAATGTGCTTATTTTGAATTTTTTTATAATTTTATTCTTTTAAATAAGAGCAAGATAAACTCACACATAGACTCCATTTTAATACAGTATACTTTCTGCCCAATTATTTTTTTCTTCTTTTAACCCGAAAATTACTAGAAAATATAGCTACTCACTACTATAAAATAAGAAAAAAAACCTGCATTTGAATAATTTTAATACCATATTATTATTAGGGGTAGATAGGAATAATATTTTTATTATTATTCATACACTGTTAGTTGATTTCATTGCAAATTTATTGATATGAAATAATTCTTAAAGTATATTTTTCTATGAAATGCTTATAATAAAACGGAATTGTTATTTTTTTTGTTAATCTACCTTGTTAGCGACTAATTTAAATATTACAGCTACACAAGGTCGCCAACAGGGCGGCTCTACTCTGCTTATTATACTGTACCTAGTCATAAGGGCCGATTTTATTTAAAAAAATATTTTTATTTAAAATGGCTTGTTTGACATAAAAATGTTTTTACAAAAAAAACCGTTCTTTTCGGGTTCAACGGGCTTTTCGAGAAGATTTTATTAATATTATATTCTGCTTTTTTATGAAATGACAATCAGATATATCCGCCTACCTATTTAAATGCACATTTATCAAAAAATCCTACTTTTGCTTTGTATAACTTTCTTAAAATTACCTCATTAATAGCCAAAAAATATACATAGTAGTAATACTCTTCGAGAATGTTTTTATAAATTTTGGTTTTTGGACACAACAACGTGTTAATTAATTGTCTATTGGTGATCTTAACTATTGCTAGTTACACAGGTCACCGACTTAATAAGCATTATTTACCTTACAATACAATACAAATTAGAGTAAACATAGGATCGGGATTTTAATAGTACAATTCCCGATCTCCCAGTCGGTATAACCGAACAAAAATTTTTTTTTATTTGAACCCATGACCACAGTATTTGTAGCCACACGCCTTTTCCCCTGAGCTGGTTAATAACACACTGTTAGTTAGTTTATAAATTTATTAATCGAAAACAGTGATTTGTAGTAGTCGGTGTATAAATGCAGTAGTTGTCCATTATTGCAGTGACAGTCATCATGATGGCGAAGTGGACACGATAAACAAAACAGCTGTTTACCGGTTCAAGTCCCGGTTTGCCATACCATTCTACAATAATATATTACCAATACCAGGGAAGTTCAACTCTCGATATATATTGATACTGCCATTCAACACACGTCTATTGTGTGACTCGATACAATTGAATATATTTAATTACATTTATTGGATAGAATATTTTTGATATTATTATTGCAACAACCTATTACCCCTTAAAATATTTTAATTCGGTGATTATATTGTGAAATAATATCGGTTATTCGAAAATTTCTACACTTCGTTGACATACCTCGACTGTTGGAGCCATGGTCCGCCGAAATGTTTACAACAATAGTCGAATTTTGATCTTTTACAAAAAAATGACAAAATCTCGTTCGTTTGGGTTTTTTATTGTACATAAAATTATATACTTTATTTAAAAAAATAAATTGAGACAAACATTTTTATTTCGGATTAATATGGACTGACATCGGCTTATAATTATTAGCCAAAAGAAATGTGTTTTCCAAAACCACAGATGAGCCTGTAAAAATTAGTTAATTAATCTATTATTAAAAATTAAGGGTAAAGAATATATTTGGTATTATTATTTCAACACCATATTACCCCTTGAAATATTTGAAAATTTCAACACGTTTCGTCCACACAGACCTCGACTGTTGGAGCCATGGTCCGCCGAAATGTTTACAGGAATAGTCGAATTTTAATATTTTATAAAAAAGTGACAAAATCATCGTTAGTTTGTTTTTTTTAAATTATATGTACATCAAATTTTATATTTTATTTTAAAAAAAAATGACTAGTCAAAACTGAGTTAGGTTAGGTTAACCACAAAAATATTTTCCAACAATTATTATAGATTATTAACAAGTTAATATAAAAAATTAAGCCTCGTTGTTCATTGTTATGTTTAAAGCTTAATATGAACATATAGTAATAAAAAAGCATGGTATAAAAAGAGCCTGTAGACTTTGTATCGGCAATACAGTTTTGTATTCAGTGTCCAACACAAAACATCCACTGGTTGTTTGTTTCAATGGACAAAGCTTTTACAGTTTCAGCAAAACTTTATACTCGGATTCATACTTTGACAGTTCAAATAGAGTAGTCTACTTTATAATACTAAACTACGCGCGTGTCTCGTGAAATATGCTACCGATATTTACATTACGATACTTCCACACGATAACTTACTCAATTTCCTTCATACTTTTGTTGAAATCACGTACTTCAAAGTGTCCCTTTTTATTGTTTTTTTCCGTAACTAACGAGAGTTGGTCGTTGCTGATAAATTCTGTCGTTAGTAGAATCAAAGGTCCCTTTTTGTACCCAAACAATCGACTGATTGCTTTGTGTGCGGCTTTTCTGTATTTATTTATTTTATATATAGCTATTTTTTTTTTAACAGTAGTTACGGCTTATTAACCCTGAAGCGTTTATATAAATGTCATTATTATTTCAACGAACTTCCTCATCCGCTACAATGATAATCATTTTGCGTGCAACGAATATTTAAAAAAAAAATTACACACTCAACAATAGTGAGGTATCACGTAAATATTACAATAAAATTATATTATATCTTATTCCGTATTTATCAGAAATAAAAATTGCCCTTGTTATCGTAAACCTAAGCTGTAAACATACATACGTTTGTCTTATTTTTATCAACTTAAAAATAAATAATTATAAATACTAGAATCACATTTAAAAAAAATATTTTATTTTATGAACTCAACAATAATGAGCTAAAGTATCACGTAAATATTACAATAATATTATATCTTATTCTGTATTTATCAGAAATAAAAATTGCCCTCGTTATCGTAATCCTAAGCTGTAAACATACTTCTTTCTTCTTCTTATCAGCTTAAAAATAAATAATTATAGTTCATACATATTAGAATCTAATTATTATATAATTAGAAAATATATTTGGTTATTTATGTACCTACAAATAAATATATACATATTTGCTACTTCTACTAGAGTGGGTTTTTGTATTTTTTCCCATAAATTATGTTATGACTTATTAATTATTTTCATTATCAATTGATTATACTCCGTAT
>JAGTTH010003421.1:0-24838 GCA_022606485.1 Agraylea sexmaculata
TAGAATTGTAAGTATTCTTAATTAGTTAAAAGTTTACTTAATTCGACTCCTTTTTAATACACTGGTTATTACAATATATATATATATATATATATACATATATATAAATATATACATATATAAAATATAAGCATATATATATATATATATATATATATATATATATATATATATATATATATATATATATATATATATATATATATATGTTGTTGATCAGATGTCTATCAGAAAAAGAATGAAAAAAAGCATTAAATATTTCATTTCATCAAAAATAACAAACAAGCACTTCTAAAAGTAGCAAAATCCTCCTATTATACTTTAGAAATATATCACATAAAATCACCAAACAAATTATCTCGAGCTGTCACTGGTTTTCATATTAGCATGAAAGTAATAATATTTGTACATTTGTAGTCATATTTTGTGATGTGCAACAGAGTTGTAAAGTAATAATTATCGATGAAAAGGTCAATATTGTGATGTAGCAGATATCGGAGTCATGGCGTCATTTTGGTTGTATGCGGTTTTCGGTTTTTGAAATTGAAAATCGTATTAATAATGTAGAGAATATTTCACAGAGAGGAATACTGGACATACAAAATTCATCTGTCGCATTTCACATGACCTCTCTCTCGTAAGCCTACAAATAAAAATAAATAAATATTTTAAAAATTCCCAATGCGACTGACTACACTCGTGTAGGTAACAATTTATACGGGTAGTAAAATATTGCTACTAAATTATTAAATATATCAATGATACCGGCAAGTTGTAGCTTATTTTGACGTGGATAATAATTATTTTTAATGGATTTGAGTAGAATGTCTCCAATGTTATTTATTTATATGATAATTATAAGATGTTCCTGTAAGACTTGTTTGTTTTACAATTTCTTTATTTAATATAATTGTTGTGTTACAATAATTAAGTAATAAGTGTGAAGTTAAACCTACAGACATTGTATTTTTATTTATTTTGACATGAGCATTATTATTTTGATACTTAAGATGCAATGAACTTTTATTACGATAATAATATGTGGGAAAAATTACTAAAAACAAATCAAACGTACAGGAAAATGCAATGTAAAATTTTAAATAAAAAATAACAAAGAAGTTGTTACTCAAATTTTTTATTGGAAGTCTAAATTTAAGTTTTCTTGAATTATACTTTATTTTGTTCATATTTCCTTTTACTAAGCTACATAAAAAATATTCATTTTATTAAAATATAACAACTTGGCAACCAATTTGCGCCTGAGTGAACTATTTTCTACCAATTCTGCCACCTACAGGGTTTTATTTAGGAGCGACCTTAAATAGTAACATGTGAAAAACCTTACACCTTATTATATTTTATATACATTCTATTTATACATTTAAACATAAATTTTTATGTAATACTATAATTTATTTTTATGTAGTTTTCATTTTTGTTTTAAACAATTTTTATTATTTTTATGTTTGTCAAATGCAAACCTATTCAAGGTTTTCGAATTTGTGAAATTTCAGTTAAAAACTACCAAAAGTAAGTGATTAGGAAGCAATCATTTATATATGAATTAATACATTTTTTATTATTATTAGTATTTTTGACTTGTCTATAAGAAAATATTTTGGATAATTTGGAGTTTTTGGATATAAGTTGGTTACTAAAGTTCACACAGAACATACATTAGTAATTAAGGGATTGATTTATATAATAAGAGTATGTTTTATCAAATAAAGTTCTACGTCTATTGATGATGTGATAAATGGTCCTGTTCTTCAATTAAAAAAGTTAAATACATGTAGTCATTATTTATATATCGTCAGTTTGCAATGTATATAAGAAAGTTTAAAAATGTAAGCAGGGCATTGATTTGGGTCAGAACAATTACGGTTTTGGAACTTCCTATACACGTGGAGGGTTACTAGTTCGAGTCCCTTAGCAGAAATGTCTATCAGGCACTCACTATACAAAGATATATGGTAAACCGATGGGTTTTTTCCTCGATTTTATTCGGCTGTACTTTTCGGCATGACCGCATTCATTCACATGTGAATAAACCATATGCGGTCTACCGTTAAATTAAAGATTGTAAACTAGAAATAAAACAACAATATGTCACTTTTTACAGTCCATTCCATTCGATTACAACAACGAATAGATATTTATTTAAAATCTATTGACTATTTATCGATGAAGTCTTTAAAAATATTTTAAAATATATTTTTAGTCTGTCTTGAAAAATTTGATTCTTGTGACATCTGCTGTTTTTCAGCCATAGTCTTCAATTGTTTGCTACGAGGATCGTAGTGCGTAGGCATTCTACTACGACACTTATAAATAAAGTAATCACCAGAATATTACATAAAAAAGGATTAATTGATACAAAGACATCATCCTCACAATTATAGAATATTTAATCCTGTTGTAAACTGATATTTTGGTTAAAAACATACATCTTGAATGCAGTTTTATAATTAAATTAAGACCGTGCATCCATATATACATTTATGATTTAATTGTTATAATCGATAATTTTCTATACAAAAGATGCGATTATTCGAAATGGATATTTTAATGATAATAGTATTAAATTACTTTCAAATTAATATTAGAGATATTTAATGATGCATAATAATAGACATTTCCAAAAAAACAGTATTTATTGGGAAACTCGCTTTTTAAATATTGTGATGAGAGTTGTCATCGTGTGAAATTAAAATTTTATTAATAATTTTAATAAAAAAATTCAAACTTCTTATTATTATCGCATTAAAAACAAAGCAGAGCATCTAAAAAAATTATCGATTGAAAATAATATTTTTAGAGGTATTTAATTTGATAATGCGTAATAATTCCACATTTTTAAAGGCAAAAAATTCTTCTAATCGATAAAAAAAACTACTTTAAAGAAAAAATTACATCAAAGCTCAACATATGACCGTCCTATTAAAAAACCAAGCAGAACATAAAAAACATTAACAAATTGAAAATTTCAATTAAAATTACCCTAGTTTTTAGATAATTGATAATTAAAAATTTCGGATTCAATTATTCGATAATGGTTTTTTTGTATTAAGTGATCCTAATATACAACATGTCTTTTATTCAACTTAAAATAATTAAATGTAAGGAATGGTACATTAAATGTAACACAACGACACATTCATTAATGGTCCAAGTCGGCTAGATAAACTTTTCAATTTTTAATTATTAATTTAAAATGTTTGAGAATCTTGCGTATTTATTTATTAGGTGATTGACCGCCTGATTTGAATTTGTATTATGATAAGAATGCGTCACAGAATTCATGAAACAACAATAATATGTAAACAAGAACATAACCTCAAACGGCACACACGGTCAGCAACCTGAGACATTATCACAACATAGTGTTTATAATAGTTGTTGTTGATGCAAATACGGTCAACGATCTTAGGCGTTATGACAACATTATGTTGTTATTGTTTACTCATTTATACTTGACATTGAAAATGAATTTTGTTTTTGTTATTCTATGATGACATCATATATTCACTTATTATAATAACCAAAGGTTTAAAAACTGTCATATTATTACAAAAAAAATTTATACGAAAAAACTCTTAGGCCCCCTTTAGTATATTTTTTAATGATCGTGCTGGCATTACATAATTACGATAAAAACATTTTAGTTTCAATAAAAAACAAGTTGTATTGATATCGTATAAGCAGCTCCCGGTGCATGAATAAATAATTGATTTGATATAATTTTATTGAGTCGATGTTTTAAAAATACCATCTCTGTGGAAGAGGAAGAGGTGGTGCATTAAGATTGCGGCGGAGGCTTCGTTTAATATTAAGCAGCGATCGAAGGAAATGGGGGTGGAAATAGGGGGTGGTTTGTGATGGAAAGTGGTGTTAGTAAATTTGCACATCATCCGGTTGAAAGTTGCCCGAGTGCAAAACAGTGTAAGGCAAACCAAGTGAACTGTTACAAATATTCATCACTCTGTTTTCAATAATAATGGACTCATTAATGTTGACCCTCGATTATAAACCACCGGTTATATAACCGGACCTTTTCACACCCCACAGAATATTATCTTCATCATTTACTTCTACTCTCCATTTCATTATTATTTAAATTAAACATTTACTAGATGAGGTTTTCAATTAAAAGTGCAGCAGTACGGGAACATGTGGCGCACTCGCCCTTAACATTTTCAATATCTTACATTAAGTGGACAACTTTCAATTGTATATTGTATGTATTTCTATCAAATATTTAATAATATATTCACTTTGAAATTACAGATTATTAGATTTTACATTGATATTCCATATCTCTACTGTCATATATTTATTTTTCTTTATTTATAAATACATATTATTATTATGTCATACTGCAGTACCACTAGAGCATTACGGTAGATGCCAAGTCATAACAGAACTCGTGAGTGAAACAGAAACATGAAACAGAAAAAAAAAAGAAATTTAAGTATTAAAATATACATATAAAGAAGTACAATGTTAAAATGTAATTTAAATGTAACATGTGCATGCTCTTTTATACATTTATTTCATTTTTGTATTATTACAAGAAATGCTTAAAATGGACAATGTCAGAAATAATAAAAAATAAATAGTGAAAATGTCAAGAAGAAGCTCATCCAAAAATATATTATATATTTTTATTTTAATCAAGAGTATTTATTTTCTTATAAAAGAATAGTACACAAAACTATAATGAATTCCCATGAAATTCATTATAATTTTGTGTTAAAATAATTATTAATCGGCCATATTATAATTTACATAAAAATATTATTTTATTTGTATTTGGCATATTTAAAAAAAAAGTAGACATGCAGCCTAAAATAGTCAATAAAAAACACTTTTCATACATTTCTTTGTGTAATTTTTTTTCAATAATTGCCTATGGAATTTTAGTAATTAAGAATATTTTAATATTTAAGTTAAGGATTTTTTTTAAATTTTTTTTACCCAATTTAATTTTTTTATAATTACGCAGTTTGGGTATGTTTTAAGCTATAAAATTTTTTATTTTGGATTAATAATATGGACTGACAGATTTATTATTATTATTATATGCCCGAAAATATGGTTTCCAATAATAGGTGAGCCAATCTGTAAAATTAGTTAATTCATTTATTATTAAAAACCTCAGCATTTTTATAAATTATACATTTATTTCATAATAGGCTATTTAGTAATAAGCTAATTTTATTCACCTTCTTAACGAAATACGTTAATACTGGTAATATTTTTTAAATCATTAATTCAAATTATTATATATATTCTATCAAAACTATAATTAAATTTAGTTCATTATTATAAAATGTGTAATTATTTTTCATTAATGTCTAAAAGCTTCCGTTACATTATAAAATTATTTTACATTAAATATTTTAATAACACATAGGGTGGAAATTAAATTAACAAAGTAAGTTTTGAATAGTCGCGTTAATTTTGAGTAGGAACGGATGCAAGGAGTATGGGTGTGCAATCTGGCGCTAAAGCAATTACAAAACACATCCTTAACCGAGATTTTCTTTCCAGAGGCAGATTACATGATAATCTCGTTAACTTTTAACTAGAATTGTGCAGTACAAATTAAATATCCAATTAACCGCAAAGTTCAAGTGAAAAGGGGACCGGATGGCCGCAATTTCATCGTCCTTACAACTCTACTTCACTTTTATTAATGTACAATAAGGCCCCATGCAAATTAACATATAAATTAAGAAAAAAATCAATATGTGTGTTCTTACACCCCGTATATATTAATAATTTATTAACCAGCGAATATTATTTTTGATATAATTATGAACTTGACCGATTAAGGCTACGTTTGTAATGATTTTTTTTTGTTTGAACATTGGTTTAATTATTGACAAAGCTTTACTTAATTTCAATAGTTTTTTTTATTGTTTGTTAGTATTGTATAATTAGTCCCAATTGACTCGTTATTTAGCCTTAAAGACTCTCTTTGTCAATGTTGGCCGTCAAAAGAATCGTTTGCGTCTGTTGTTCTGGTTGATTGTCTCTTTTGTGAAGGAAGCTATATCAAAGAAGTTGGCGGCTGCAAAATAATAGAATAAGGCTTTACAGAATGGATTAATAACGAGCTTAGAAAACAATTATTTAAAGGGCTTTTTAGATAAGATGTGTATATATGTATAAGGATTATCCCGAGGGAAAAGGTGGTCGAGTTATGGCTCAGTCAATTTGTCACTTAATTATAAGTTTTAATTGCTTACTAAGCAAGGGATAGAGATTCCATCAAACTATGCAGTATAAAAATAAAATAATTAATCTGTCCGATTATATTCATTGATAATTCTTGATTAATATACTTCTCATTTTACATTGTGGATTGTTTGAATAATGAATTTCTCCACGTTGCATTCTTCCCCCGAAGGAAAAGTAATGTAAAAAGGAGGAGAGTAGGGAAAGAAAAATGTAAAAAACAGGTTCGTCTGGGAGTAGTCGTAGTGTGCTTTTTCTTGGTAAAAACTGCGTTTTGTAACAGTTTTGTTTGTCCTGTGAAACTTGTTAGCTTGGAGAAAGTTTTGCTGTTCAAAGGACTGTTAGTACTGATAAATGCAAGTACTATAATATAGTGTGACCATAGAAATTAAATCCCTGAAAAAATGATTATTATCATTAATACCAGTAAAGTGGATTTTTTTATTTCTTCGAAATTCCACTCATAGATGTCACTAGCGATACGAATTCTTTTGAAAGCACGCACTTGATTTGCACAGGAATAGTTTTTTAACTTTATATTAATCATCTTCCGTCATGTTACGTAATGAAAATATAATAATAATGGAAACTATGTATTCCGAGAGATATTTTCAAAGCAAATTCTTAAGCGACTGTTATTTCAGTAACTCACATTCTAACACAATGCTCTTTAAATACACAGCTTATAATAATATTACTTTATAGAATATTTTTGAATAATAAGCGCATTTTGCCACAAATTAGTAGAGAAATTCACTTGGGGGAAGGAAACCGGTTAATTAAGGCTTTCACCTTCTCATTGGATTGTATCATTAGTGATTGAAGCATTTGTGGTTAGATCCTCTTCGAGTGAATTCTCTCAGATAAAGAGTGGGATTTTCTCAGAAATTTAGTGGTTGATATTACTTTTAACATAATGATTGACATGTTGAAAACCACAGCTGTTCAGAATATTGTCGATAATGGCGAGTAAAACTACACACCCAACTCAAAAACGGATTTTAAGAAGTCTTGTTTCAGATTATTTATTACCACGACCGGGAGACAGCGTGATTTGGACGTATTTACCTTGTTATTGTGCTCTAAAAATACATTAATTCAATAAGCTTATATACATATACGATAGAGGTGTCAATAATACTTTAAAGAATGTCAAAAATATTGCAGACAAAGATTCGATTAAGGTAGAAAAGCCGTTTGGTGCACTGTTTTTACCGCTTGAACTGTTTATTTGTCACTTGTCGATCTTTCTGCTAAAATTACACCGTCTCTCATTTAATATATACTCATTATATAATCAATTTATATGATCAAATTGGATGTTTTTATAAAAACATCTTATTGCTCTCGAGTGTCGGATTATTTATCGTGTTTGATTTTAGGGACAATAATGTTGCAGGAACCCACAGCCCACGTATATGTATAATATGCGCATTTAACAATTTATGAAAACAATATGTATACGGTTTATAATTTCATCTCTGTCACACTTATTGGAAAGTATATATTTTGACACATGTTTTTTAGAACGGGACAGAGTAATTTAATTTAATTAATTTTCGTCTAATGTGCATGACACTCCTGTTTATTGGTATGGGTATCATTAAAGCTAATTATCGAACATGTTGGATTTTTGGGATTAAAATTTTTATGTGGCCACAGCCCGCGTATGTGTAAAGTATATGTATAATATGCGCAGGCGGTAGTGTAGGCAATGTATGAAAGTAATGACACATGACACTTTCTTTGTAGAAGAATATACTCTTTCCGCATATGACTCTGTTCGGAACCACCAAGATATTAGTAGGCCTGACAAGTGATCGGAATGGAGTACGGAACAGTGAGTTTGACAGAGGCTACACCAATCAGACGCGGTTAGTTTCTCCATTGGACCAATCATCTCACTCAGACTCTACGCCAATGTCCGCCATCTTGATATTCATACATCAAGTTGTGAGGCATTTATATCGATGGTTCCGCTCTGTCTCGTTCTTAAAAAATATGTACCTTCCAATAAATGTGATAGAGATGAAATTATAAATAAACATTTCTGTATAATTGCGTTACGTTCATTTATAAAGGTGATTAATTCAATGAGATTATATATATATGGAGATGCCAATAATACTTGTAAAGACGTCAAAACTATAGCAGGCACAGATGAAACCAGGCATAGGCACCGAAGAGTTTCGTGTGTAAGCCGCTTGGGGCGCTGCTTCTACCGCCTCAACGCCTCGCTAATTAAAATTCTATTGCGTGTATAGTGAAACCCCTCAATATTTATGATGGTGGGGTGTGTTAGTAAGCATTTTACAAGTGTTAGTGTGGTTTCAACCACTGCTTAGTCAACGTGTCTTCCTAGCGCATATATATACACCCCACCATAAGAACGATTGAGGTGTCTACACTATACATGTATTTGTGACCGGGCATATTCGAATGTACAACGCAATATTGCATGGCGCTTCTATAGATAAAAGTTCATTGGGTGCATCCCTCTCACTTTTGTTTTTTTTTCAACAGGACAAAGTCATTTGCGGAAAGAGTATATTCTTTTTACTATGCGCATGACACTTATAGGACAAGTTTTTTCAACCTGTATTAAATATTGTGCTGCCTGGCAACAGATTGTACGAATCTCGTGTCATATACAAATATTACGTTTCTTCAGTCCGTGCTTTAGGTATAGCCTTAACTTGTATACAGCCGACTCGAGCCGAAGCGACGTGTTCGTCACAAAACTGGAATGGAGGGGGAAATATAGCACGAGCTCGAAATTTAGCTATAGCACGTCGATATCCCCGAGCTAGGATTTGACAGTTGAAGAAACGCATTTGGCGGGTAAATCGCCGAGTGGCACAAGCTCGAGATTTACCACGAGTTGAAGAAACCGGCCCGTAGAGATATAAATTCATTGGTAAAAGCCTCCTCGCTGTAGATGTAATAAAATTAGAACATTAAAGGAATATAAACCCGAGGTGATCGGAGGCAAGTTTATGTTCATATATATTCTGGAATCAAATATATTAGTGATGAATTGTTTAGGTATAGAATATCTGGTGCGAATGTGTACCACAAAGAGTAGTTGGAGTGAAGACGTGTGGTCCTGAAGGCTTCAGTGCTAATGAAAGCAGAGTCTGCACCACATAACCTAACCAATTGCTAACCGAACCATGCTCCATACACTCTAAGCCTGTTTTCATTACGCTTTTACCTTCAATTCAATAAATACACATCATTTTGGGGCTCAACTTTAACAAACTCCGAAAGGATAACAACTACGGGGAGACAAAGTCCAAACAGTGTATAATGTTATCCAAACAATGTATAATTGTGGTCTGTCAGGAGGACAGATAATGACCTGTTCAATCTGTCCCTCCCTATGTTTATGGAGAGCGTGCACAAGTTTTTATTTTTATATCATATGTTCCTCTTTTTATGTTTTTTTTTCTCTTTTATTGTTGGGATTTGGATCCCCCGTAATGCTGTAGTGGTACTGCAGTATTATGTAGTAATTATATGTATTTATATGTAAAATAAAATAAAATAAAAAATAATACTGTATGCCGATTATGCGATTCCATTTCACACAAATATATTCATCCAAATGAATACGAAGCCTAATTCAAACATTATACTGATAACTTGCTTCAACATAGTCAAGGTGAATGAGAATATTATTCTATATAACCAATGCAATTGGTTTTTTTAGACACAACAACGTGTTAATTCATTATCTGTCGGTGATCTTAACTATTATTAGTTACACAGGTCACCAACTTAATAATCAAAATTTACCTTACAATACAGGAAATCAGAATAAACCTGGATCATAACGATCGATCGGGGTTTTATTAATATTATTCCCGATCTCCCAGTCGTAATAACCGATGAAATTATTATTTTTTTACTTGATTGCGATTCAAACCCATGAATACAATATTTGTAATCAAGCGCTTTATTTCCTGAGCTATTAAGCTCGTTTATTGAATTTCAAGTGAAATATCTAGTCCCAAATAGTTAATTATTAAGTTTCTCATAATTACAAAAAAAGATTTTCCACATTAGCGTCGATATATTACCGTAAAGTACGACTGGGATTTATATTAATAAGTACGTAAGATTAAAGTGAATATCTAGGTTATTATTAACTTGGCCAAGTATTTATTGTAATAAGTTATAAAAGATCACCCACAGAAATGAAAAACTCCAGCAAATATATTTTTTAAAGCTTTTGATATATTGTTTTTTTAATTAATCACAAAATTATAAAAGACCAGGTATAATATATGATATATTAAGATCCGGGGAAGTGTGTAATACAATTTATTTACTGACTGACTGAGTAATAAGCGCGTGCAATATTTAAAATATATCGAGGATATTGTATTTATTAGTCAATTTTTACTTAAATTAAACGAATGAAATATCAGCACAAACGATGGATAAGATTGAGAACACCTGTCGCTGTGAAAGGTTCAAAAATAGCAGAAGGAATGGAAGGAAGAAACCTCCAGGACGTATCACATAATCATGAGAAATACCTTGGTCTATAGTTATCTGTCATCTTGTCTTTTCTCTCTTTCCCATCATCATAATAATACTCTTGACAGATAACACCACCATCAATTGTGAAGCTGTCGCAAAGAGAATTCGTATTTTTAGGGTTGAAAATTCATTTTAATACGTTCGACAAAGACATCTTTCCATAGAGAAGCCAAGGAAACTTGTTATCTAGAATTTTAAGGTGGAAATTGAATTCCAATGAAAAATATATTTTTTTTTACATTATAATGTATGGGAGAAGAACACAATGGTTTCTTTTGAATTTGATTTACAAAAAAATTACACTACCATTACATTATACACAACGAATCTTGTGAATTATGAATAAGGGAGTCAACTCAACTTTCAGCTAAAATCAAATAAACCTTTGTAGATTTCATAATAATAGCCAAGACATGTGACTCGGTTACATTTTGAATCACTAAATTTTATATGAAGTAAGTATGTGTTTCCGCATATAAACATACAGTGGTTATTTTTTAATATTAATAATACATAATAAATTATTTCAAATATATAGTGCGTTGGTGGTAAAATAAAGGGTTCAAAACATGTTATGTGCATTTATTCGGTTAAATGTTATTGCAATATATTTAATAATATTAAAAAAACTGTAAGTAATTCCCTATTTCTGAGTGACAATGGCATCTATAATCACATAATAATACGTTATTTTTAAATATTATATTTATTTCCATAAATACCAGACGGCGACACTATCCAAGGTTTATCGAAAATATCGTAGTCCTTAGCAAAACATGGAAAACGTTATGAAAAAATAGAAAAACGACACAAAAAAGACTAAGTAAGTATATAAATATATGAATAAAACGAGAAAGTTAATAAGACAGAATACATGGATTTTCTAGTAGACACTCTGTTAAAACAAAGGAAGCGCCAATTTAGGAGTTAGAAGAAGGAGTTAAATACGAATATCAATTTAAAATTGTATATATTATTAAATATATTTTAGGGCATTGAATTATTGAAGACGAGATTAAAATTTTTCGTCCATCGCACTACACTGAATAAGAGGCAAAATATTTATTTTTAACAGGTTTTATTGATTTTATGGTGGTAATTAATTATATTCAGAGTAATAATTCAAACGCACATATTATTTATCATATAATCAAATGATAATATTGAAAATTATGTGGGCAAATTTAGTCGAAATGTGACCCGATCGGCTTTTGAAGGCGAGGGTTGGTGATTCAACAGACACCAATCATAAATCACCAAATACCGAAGGATAATTTGCAATAATTTTACTAGATTTATGACTGGATATTCTACATACAAACACACTCGATATCATCCATACGTTATCCGTTACTCTGAATAAATTGGCATTTGGCAATAAATACATGAAAACATAAGTGAAAAATCATTCATATTTATGTTATTGATATAATTTAACAGACATTGAAATACGATCTGAGATCTCTTTCTTATAAATATATAAATTCTCCATTATTTTTATCATAATCTTCCGGGATGTCGTAGCTCGTCGTAGCAAAATTGAAGCTTTGGCGTAGTCACATCCTAAAAACTCGTAAAATATCAAATTTTTATTACATTTATAGGTAAAAGCAAAGCAGCAAGCAAAATATTACAGATTTTTACTGTGGATTGATAATTAAAGAAAGATAAATTAATTATATGAGGTTTAGAATGTTACTTTATTGAAATTATACCTAAATAGATACATAATAAAAATCCTGAATATTATTTTTTATCAATCATTACGGATGGAACAAAAGTCCTGCAATATTTTGTGTCGCCCCAACATCATGGTTATGTGACGTTTAGACCAGTTTTGCGTATGGACACCTACAGACAATTTTCTAGAGGGGCAAACTTATATGTATACCACGGGGCTTTGTTTTTTGTGATTTAAAAAAAAAAATTATATATATATATGCGCCACAAGAACGAGCAGAAATAATGACTGATCTAAACATCACATAAATTAATCAAACCAGTAGCGGGACTTTTACCTTACTCGTTACTAATGATTCTAAATTAATTAATATTTTATGAAATAATTTCGACAATTTAAATAATTTATCCACACCTGTAATTTATTAAAAAAAGCCTCTCGTGTTAAAAATTGCGTTACTATTCCGAAGAACTTGATTATAACTTAAATGATGGTATTTGATGGATTTTGCATATTTTTCAGCTACATGCATGCTTAGGAATAATTATTAACCAAATATAAAAACTACATAAGCTATTGAATATATTAAGCCTTCGAAAACTAAAGGTGTAGTCACGTAAAATTCATTAGAAGGACTTATGACAGCAGGTGTGAAAGCACTAAAATCACAATTCAAAACTTTCACTTCGGCTGTTAATTAGCACGTATATGTGCATTTCAACACGCCAGACTGTTGAAATATTTACATGTTTTCTAAATTAATCCCCTTTGCACACGACATAAATTATTTATTTTTATTACTACAATAATACAGCTGCAACATCAAATAAAGCAAACCTCAATTACATCAGTCTTCTTTCAGGATTAAGGCTTCACATTCTTACTAACCTCATTATGGAACTTTGCACTCTTTACAGTTTCTTGCATCTGGGTCTCTATTTTGTTAATTACACTTGTTGCTAGTTTGTGGATATACATTTTTATTATACGATGTCCATACATGAAGCAATTTTTTCGGATAATATTTGATAATATGACATTAAAAATAATGTTTATTTTTATCGCAATAGCGTCGTCAAACCATAAATGAATTAATAATGTCGTTTTTTTATAGCTATAATTATTAAAGTTCTAATTTTTAATAATAGATTTAATTGAAAAAGTTGGTCCTTTATTCATTTTCTCGAGTTTGATAATCGCTGGTGAAAAAAATTTATACAACCATATGTTGCAACTTTTTTGAAAGCATGTGTGATTAAAGTGTGTAAAAATTATTGTGAAAAAAAAATATAAATGACAAAAAATGTACATTTTGGTATAATTAATCAATGAAGTGCAGAATCTTTAAATAATTTGTATTCAATGAATGGACCGGCTTAATAGCTCACAGCATAAGGCTTGTGGTTACAAATACCGTAGTCATTGGTTCAAATCCCGCGCAAGTAAAAAAAATAATTTGATAGGTTTTTCCCAATCGATCGTGCTGATCCAGGTTTAGTCTCATTTCCTGGATTATAAGGTAAATACTGATTATTAAGTCGGTGACCTGTGTAACTAGTAATAGTTAAGATCACCAACAGACAATCATTGATTAACTTTAATTGTATTGAAATTCAAAATAGTACGATAATAATATCAGTATACATGTCAAAGTTTCAGTTTATGTTTCGAATACATTTAATTGGCAATTTTAATGCAAGCACCAAACTTCCGCAAGGCTGTTTGTTCAAAACTCATATTTTACTGCACCGAAATAATCATTTTACAAATTTTAATACATCCTCGTATTAAACTTCATCTTCATTTTGTGTGAAAATGCACTCACCACTTTAGATACATACATTCGATCGCCTGAAATCAAACTTTTCACTCTAACCACTCGAGTTTTAACGTAAATTAGTTAGCAAAAAGAGAGTATTTTATTATTGATTTTATCGAAATGTTGGCGTAGTTTGACAATATGAAATATCATATGTCACTTGTAATGGAATCTACTGAAACTTCTCACTTGACAGCTCATCTGTTTCCTTCAGTTTCAAATTTAAAAATTTCACAATGCCTGCCGGTGTGGAATAAAAATATAAAGGATTTTATGTATCACACATATTTCTATGGGTTATAAAGACAAACACATATCTACAAATTATTGGTTGGAAGGAGAGACAAACACTGATAATGTCTTATTAAATAAGTGAACATTTTAGTGCATTAATTCAATGTACAAATTTTCCAAAGTAGCTTTTCTTATAACAAAAATATGAAATTATTGTAATTATTCAAATGATATCTTCTAATATAGCAACTGTTATTATAATTAGTTAACAGTAAAACTGCATACTCATATTTATCAAACAATGAATTTTTCGCAATTACGTTTCGTGTTAATCTATGGACATATACTTTTATTAATTTTACAATATCTTAATTAATATAAATAAAATAAACAAAAAAATGTTCTTAGTAATAATACAGATTCATTTAAAACTTAATTTAAGTGTCGCAATTGACCAAAAAGGGATTTTGTGTTAATTTTTATTATTATTGTTTTTATTACTATTAACTATTATCATGTAAAACATGTTAATTTATATTATGTAAAAAAGTACAAAACATAGTAAAAATATATATATATTCTCACTGAAAATACAGATTAACTATAATTATATTTGAATGGCGCAAATGATCGTGCCAACCCCAAAAAGGATTTAGTATTAATAATCTATACATGTTGATTCATATATAAAAAAATAGTGAAAACATATTCCCATTGATAATACAGATTCAATATAACTTAATTTGAGTATCGCAATTGACTGTACCAACCCTATAAAGGATTTCATGTTGATTTATAGTTTTATTTTTAATATTATGTTAATTGATATATGAGAAAATAGTGAACATATATTCCCATTGATAATAATTATAACATAATTTGAGTGTCGTAATTGACCGTGCCAAACTCTAAAGGACCTGGATGAAAGGATGATAGAATCATAATTTGTATTTGAACATGATTCCAATCTTTTATGTTGGTTTTTTATTCATTAATGATTATTTACCGTTGAAGATTGACATAAAAGTGTATAAATATTTAATACAATCATCCCTATTGAAAATACTTTCTGTATCAATTTAGAAGCGATTCTTTAAAATAAATTACTTGTTGAAAATATGGTTAGTATAAAAAATAGGTCTGAAACTTATTATAGTGAGTGTGTGTGTTTATTCTGGTTGGGTTTCCAGCAAGTTTAGGACAAGGGGATATTTTTAAATGGTTTTGGACCCCTTGCCGACCCAATATATATTAGATTTGCTCCTCTTTCAAATTGAATTGAAGCCTTCCATCCCCGAAGGCGCTTTGAATTTCCAATGAAAACAAACACCAATTACAGTTTTTTTCAGCTACTTTGTACGACAAAATAATACGTGATGGAATTTTTCACCATATAATAATTCTCAAACATAAAGGTGTAGTAAAATTGTAAAAATATGTTTTAATAATTACTCATTTAGATATTAACATAGAGGTTGTTTATTTATTTTTGGGTATATGTATGATTTATTAGTGTTACGAGGAATTTATAAAAATTGCATGTATGCAAGTTTGCAAGTAGAACTTCATAAAACAGTAATAAATTTTGTTGAAAGCCATTACAATTTTTAATAAAAATGGAACATGTCAACAGCTTAATCTGCAAATGTGATAACTCCACTTTTGGTAAAAAATAAGAGGCTAAAAAAACGTTTAAAAGTCCATATAGATATTAAGATAATAAGTATTTATGGGATGATTTTTATGTTGCTACTCCCCAAATTCGATTTACTGGAGTTATTACGTATGCGGAATAAGCTGTCGATATCTAATAATAAATAAAATTATGTATAAAAATCAATGCCAATAGCGCATAGGTAATATGTTCCCGATATATTTTTTAAGAAACTGAATTTGAATATTTGATATCCTTGGATTTTTGTTAATTTTTATCATACGTTTCATTAATTCATTAGTTTTTTATAATAAAACGCACATTAAAAAAAGTTAACTTTAAATTGGGGTAAAATTCCCGCCATCATTTTGATTGGTTATGTGACGTTTAGATCAACTTCGCTTTAAGAATTATGTTGTATAGATGCCCCAGTTTTATAGTGGATAAATATTCTTGTGGTGTGAAATAATTTTTGCTCGTTCTTGTCGGGTTATACATATTTATCCATTATAACATTGAAGTGTTAATATAACACAGTGCTTAAAGCGAAACTGATCTAAACGTCACATAATAAAATAGTAGTTTTTACAATGATTGATGTACAGAGTATATAAATCTTTTTACCCATAAATAACATCAGAATGTTTTATTTAAATGTGACACGAATAATAGTATTTAATTATAGAAAGAAAAAAATAAAAATTAACTTACAAATATTAAGATTAATAAATAATACCAACAATAAAATAATTACAAAATATAATGCTTAGTAAATAACAGTTTGTTTGGGTAAAACCAAATTTGAGAGACAAAAATAATTACACTTTATTTTTAAAAATAATATCAATTTTGGAAGTCCATTGGTAAAATGAACATATAAACAACGTGAGATATAGGTTTTTCTTAAAGTAATAAAATAAATGTTGTTTACAAATAGTTAAGGAAATTACGTGGAGTATATGACATTTTACGTGAACACTCCATCATTTTGACAGTTTATCTTAAAATAAACTACTTTTCACCGCAAAATACACATAAATATAACTCAATGTAATATTTATAAGCATACAAATTATTCTAAGATGTGTTTGATCAATATAAACAGTTACAAAATATAATGCTTAAAAACTAAATAACAGTTTTATTAATATATATATATACATATATATATATATATATATATATATATATATATATATTGAAATATAATAGACACTTAATATGTATTATATTGTTGAAAAATTTACAGGGTCTGATATATGATGATGTTTATAACTCAATGTAATATTAATAAGCATATAAATTATTCTAAGATGAGTTATTGAAGGCGTGATGTCTAAACATGTACTGGGTGAATTAAACTGCCCCTGTTGTGTTATTAAAAAGATTACGGGAAAAGGTTTGAAGGGATTTCAAATTTGAAAGACATTTAGTGGAAAGTTTTCCTCTCGACATGCAGTGAAGGCAGAGTCTTGGTCAAAAAGCGAATTAGTATTTTGCGGCAGAAATGCCTCACAACTCTTCCCTCTATAGAAGTGGTCTTCGGTCAAAGGCTTTCTCTTCTTACATTCAGAATTTGCACAACTTTCGCAAAAAGGGAAAACTTTTCAAATTGTCCCAAACACGAATAAATTTTGGAGACACGGCGATGCGTTTTTTGTCTTCCCAACTAAGAGAAAACAAGTTACTTTGAATTGAAACGACAAAATTGCTCTACCACTACATTTTAATTACACTGTTTCTCAGCGATTGAATGCAGGATTTTCCTATACTTGGAAAATATAAATTTAATTTACAGATTTAGTTTAATTGAATTGACCAATCGTCTCATATTATTTTGTAAATCAATACAGAACGTATCGTCTATGAATTCCTCAAAATGATGAATTCATTTTATCCTTTCACATATGTTAATTCCTTTAAAAAATTATTGATTATACTGGTAAGAAAAAATCGATTAACGATGCTGTAAAATATTTATTTTTATACGATTATCTTTCTTTTGTATTTAAAAAAATGCCTTCATTAAGGTGCGTCACATACATGAGTGCTCGTTGGTGTTTCTCGTATCTCCGCCAATGAGAGAAATGTAAACAACCACGCGCGCCAATCAGTGACAAGAGCTCGTTCTCTCATTGGTGGAGATACACGAACGAGCATCAAAGAGCACTAATGTCTGTGGCGCGCCTAACGTGAGTTTTAAGTAGTAGTCATACTATAACGTAAACGTTAGACTTCCAGGAGACGAAGGACAATAAACTACAAGTACTACTTCCTTATTCATATACTTAATTACTTTTTATCCATAATTGAACATTTATAATACTAGTAATGATACAATTTTAGAATTTAATAATATTGCAGAAGCAGGGGTTTATCAGGGATAAATGTACCGCGGCGGTCTTAACAATGTAATAATAATTGTTATCGCTTAATACCTGGTTTTCATGTCGATGATAATTATTGAAAAAGCACTTCAAATTAGTTGTGCGAGAGATAACAAAAGATCGCTAGTTGTATTATATTGTAAAGGTAACAAGAGACAAGACTTCAGCCCGAGGCTCTCATTGTCCTTTTAATATTAACGGTGCTAGTAAATTATATTTCTTTGGCAATTTTTCAATTCATTCAAATGACAGGAAATAATGACACTAACGAGACATTACACTAGCAATTAATTAGAAAAAAGAGGTGACACGTATATTTATGGATACTCAAGTGTAAATTTTCACACCGATATTTAATAAATAGTTTAATTATTTAACATAAACAAAATAAGTAAAAGGAGGTTGAAAATCATACTTAATATTTGAATTAAAAAAGGTAAATACTGAGTACCATAATCAGAATATACCAGGTTAGTTTAGAGGTTCCCGATGGGGGTGGTCCCACCCTCCAAGGGGTGTCTAGGGCTCTAGGGGGGCGTTGGAAACCGAAAAAAATTAGGGTGTTAAGGATCTTAATAATAATTTAAAAAAATATATTTTAAAGAAATTCCACCCAGAAGTCAACACATCAAAAATTTAAAAATTTATATTTTTTTAGAGACAGGGTACCCTTTTTATTGATAGAATAATCTTTATATTTAAAAATTATAGACTGAAATTAACAAATGTTCTTTAGACATTTAAGTAAAACTGCATTTTTTAAATAAAAATATATTTTTAATAGGGGGGCTGAGTACTTTTTTTATAAACTTCTAAAAAGTTTGGAAGCATCTGATTTTGAAATAAAATAGGTGTAGTTTTGATTCATCGGGTTAAAAAAATATGATATTTTTTGTTATTTTAAGCTTTTTATCTAAGATAATCAATTATGACGACTCTCAAACATCCATTCATTATTATTTTTAATAAATATAGAATCAAATAAATGTAAATAAAATTATTCACTACAATACTACTACGTTGTGAAATACAACGTAGTAAATGTAAATGATGAGTTGTGTATCTCACGTTTCAGGTCTTTCATAATTTATTATTATTGTTAATTTTTTCACATTAAATATAATCTAAATCTCATGTCCAGTGTCTCTCATACTAAATATTGCTTATTAATTATTGGGCTTTTGAGACAAACATTTAAACCAATACATTTTTACATGACTTATAGTTTCAAATGGAGTTAACGGTAATAATTTTTATTCAGTGGAAAATGTTCTAGTGACCGTTTATAAACTGCAATGCAAAACTTGGTCTTGGGTAAAAAAGCTGTAAAAAATAAAAGTAAAGACAGAATTCAAAGAGCAGGTAGGATGTTGAAATACGCTTTCAGACGTGTTGTGAAAACTGTTATTGTTTGGCATGAAAAACACGAAGAGTTTTGCCTGAAAATACCGTCTCAGTTTGCATCGTTATTGTTGTAAAGTGTATGAAACTTGCACAACATTTTCAGTTATGAGAAACTCCACTCTATGATATTGAATTATAATATCAATCGCTACATAATTATGAGAATAATACAAGGTGTAATTATACACTAGGATATCGTAATAAATTGTTTGATGCAACTTGCTATACAGGGAGGAATTTTAATCAGTGAGAATTCGAAGTAAGGTATTTCAAAAATATTATAGATATTCTCTCTTTTCACAATTCTTCCTCTATAATTAAGGTTATGCAAAAAAATATTTTATTAATGAACTTAATCCAGATAGAAAAATTCTCGTTTCAGGTAGACTTCTCGGTCACCTTATACTTTAATACTTAAAAAAGATCATTCCCACATTTTTATACTTACATATTATTTTTGTGCTTCAATTCTATATAAAAAAATTACACAACGTGATAATTATTTTAAAATAATATAAAAATAATGAACGATGCTTATATCTCTTTTGATGTTGATAGTTTAAAAATGTTAAATTGTGTTTTTTTAATTATCAATTACAATGTCAATTACTGGGGAATTTCCCATTCCCATTTCAAGTTTTTTTTGTTTTAATAAACATTTATAACCGTGTCTGTTTTTTTCATTACATTAAATAACAAGAAATTATAGATTACATACGAAAAATATTTGGGGTTCTTCGAATAATTCCAATTATCAATCTCAATTATGTCAATTACTGGTGCCACAAGTATATTAATAATACAGATGTATTACCTGTACATTCTGTGATTACCTGAGTAACTGTAGATCATAGGTTAAATAAAAAAATAACGACTTCTCTACGGATGGATATAAAAAAAATCTTCATATAATTATTTATCAATCACGCTGAAAAGTTGACAGCTCAACTGTTGTCCGATGTCCCAGTCGTAATAACGGATCAAATATTAAATTCTATTTTTCATCCATACTTCGGCCATATTATGTAAGAGTTAATTTTGGGGCTAATTAACGTGAAGGTAGCAACTTGTGCCACGTATCAAATTTCTCCGCTTAAATTCATATGGAACACGTCGAAAGGCAGTGTTTGTGTAGTCATTTAAAGGTAATATGATATATATAGTAGTCACATAATCTTGTTAAATGGAAATAAGTGAGGTGGCAAACAGCTGAATGTTTTCCCTTGCAGCAGAAGCAGTATTTGTGCCACTTACAGGAAACAGTTTGGAAAGGTTGTGCAGTCAGGATGCGGGCCAAAGTCACTCGGTTTAACTTTTTGCCAAGCTATTTAATCTACAAATATAGCCTACATAGCTGTTAACTTGAAAATTGCCTCCATAATACACTCAATGCCCTAACATCAGACGATGTGAATTTTCAAGAATACAATACATAGTAAGCGTTTATATTTCCATATATATATATATAGAGTATATATATATATATATATATATATATATATATATATATATATATATATATATATATATATATATATATATATATATATATATATATATATATATATATATATATATTAATAAAATTGTTATTTACTTTTTAAGTATTATATTTTGTAGCTGTTTATATTGATCAAACACATTTTTTCAGTCATCAGTTTAATTCGCCCACTTCATGTTAAGTCATCACGCCTTCAATAACTCATAATTATTCATAATACTCATAATTATTCATATTCATAATTACTCATATAATAATAAATACTCATAATTATTCATATTCATAATACTCACTTAGAATAATTTGATCAAGCACATCTTAGAATAATTTGTATGCTTATAAATATTACATTAAGTGTATATTTACATTTATTTTGCGGTGAAATGCAGTTTATTTTAAGATAAACTATCAAAATTATTTATCAGTCTTCATATTTGTAAATGGGTTTTTATTTTTTTCCCATTCTTTCTATAATTTAATACTTCGTATTCATGTCAAATTTAAATAAAAGATTCTCATGTTAGTTATAGGTAAAAAGATTTATATACGCTGTACACCTAAGACTATTTCCTAATATGTATTGTTCTATCAATCATTTTAAAAACTTATGCATAATAAATAAATTTAAATATATATTAATAAAATACACATGTATACAATTTTATATAAATGGTCTTATGGACAATCCATTAAATTAAATTTACGAATTAAAAATCCTAATAAACGCAAATCCAATAAAACAAAAAAATCCAATCGGATTTGGGTTTTAATCATTTATTTAAAAAATTTACAAGATGAATTGTTACTGGGGAAAAAGTCCCAATACGATTTTGATTGCGCTTTTGGTTATGTGTCGTTTAGATCTGTTTTGTAACTTTTTCTGCTCGTTCTTGTGGCGTATATTTATCATTTATAAAATTAGGGTGTATAATGCGATTGGTTGGGGCGAAACTGATCTAAACGTCACATAACCAAGATTTTTTATCCATTATATAAAATGTGAACCGTAATAAAATTTAAAAATCTTGACGAGAAGCTAAAAATATTGAAAAAGCTTTCTGGCATATCATGAATAATTTTATAAAAATGTCTTTATAGAAGGAAATTTTGATTATCATTAATTTTAAAACTTTGTTTCAACACTAGTTATAAATCAAATTAATACCTTTTGGCTATGATGTAAATTTCAGACTTATTTATTTTTGATTAATGTGGTTTGAATGCTGCTTATTATTATTATAAGAAATATGGTGGGTCAAATTGTGAAATTGTTTTAAATTATGTTAAAAATATAAGTTTTTATACGTAAATATTTTCAAATATGTTGAGTACGTATTGAACAATGTTTTAATACGTAAAATTTAATTAATAAATATATTTAATTATTTAAAAAATCTATGGTGCAGAAATGATGTCACTGCACGATCGCACGAGTGCGTATTTATTTATTTTTCAATTCGTCAATTTCGGCTTTAACGATTTTGTGAAAATTTAAATCGCATAACCGTGGTAGTAAAAATTTCATCAACGGTATGCGAATCCGCATAGTAAAATTTATATTACTTAATATTAGGAGTCTCGTTGACAAGGACAATGAAAAGTTTTTATGCTCGCCCAGTAAGATGACGTGAGTACTTACTTGAATTTCGAGACCTTTGTGAATAATTTCATTTTATGACTCTTATTTTTTCCCTTACACTCTCCTCTTTATTGGGTTTTACTACCTTCAAAGCCGTACTTTGTTGAATAGTTATCGCATATGAACTCGCGTGATGTTTTACAAACTTGAATAGCCGCTTTCAAAATATCACTACATTTAACCTCTTGTACATCCCGTTTAATCTTGTAAATGTCTTTTTTATAGTTATATTTGACACTGGAAAAAAATTCCTTTGAACACCAGAAAATAAGTACTTTTAAAGCAAAGCACACACTATTTAAATATAACTTTTTTAATTAAATTGTATTATTGAGAAATATTTTTAGGTAGGTAAATTGTTCTCAAGTTAGAGTATCACCAATATTATTTTATAACCAATATATAAATTTTTTTATATACAATTGGTTTTAATTAGCATGCTATCTGTCTCAAAATATATCTAGGATTTAGATTATTTAATTTAAATTAATTATACCACCAGATTTATTTTGGGAATGTTATAGGTTTTTGAGAAATTGAGTTTATGAAACATTTTAATAATAATTCAATTATAAGATTTTTTTTATATTATAAAGATATAAGATTATTAATTTTTAAGTTCATTATGTATTTATTTCTACATTAATTGTAAACATAATTTTCGATTCTCATATTTAACCTACTGAAAACGGCTGTGATTTTTAAAATTGTTATTTAATATTATATTATAGTATTGCGGTGTGACCGATCAGAGCAATTAGGGAGTTATTTTGTGCATTGTCTACAGACACAAGAAACAACGAGTTTTCATCAAATAGCGTACACGTTTAAATAATTTGATGGTCTAAATTAAACTAAATTAAGGAGCCTTTAGTCAAGTGTGGTGTCAATTATAATATACAATTATTTATTTGATTGAAAATTTTAATTAAATATATAAATTCATAATTGTGGTTATTGATTGTTGCATTTTAAAATGCCATAAAACAATCCGTGTGGTTTTTTATCAAAAGTGGTGATCGAAGAAGGCGGTGGAGGTGTATAACAAAGCCACCCCTTAACACCCCCTCGAACACTTAGAAGGGAACCTAACTACCCATCCACCCCACATTCAACCCCCTCGCTAATGGTCTAACCCCGACTAATTATGTTTGACTTGATCTGTTTGCCAGTGTCGGGCCCAAGAGACAGGCGCCACACTCTCATACACTCGCCCGCAGTTGTATTCAATACTATTTTAACACATCAATTATTTAATAACACATTCCTATATTGATATTCCTTATAAGTATTTCTTAATAAAGATATTTAAATTAACAGTGCCTTATTTTTGAAATAATCAATCATATTAGATACGTGTGCTTAAGATACAGACTCGTCGGAATTTATCATTCGTAGAGAGTTCGTTCTTGATTAATTTAAAATTGTATTTTATTAGTGATTTGAATAGTTAAATTAAAAATATAATTTGCTACAAATTACTTAATTATTATAATAATACTCTATGAAAAAGGGTTTATATTGATATAATATGGATCTTTTTCAAACCTCTATTTAAAATTGAAAAAACCTAATTATTGTAGATTTTCTGTTCATTTATAATATAAAATGTCGACTTATAGTATTCTTTTGTTGATTTTTGATGATATTTATTACCTTTTTTGTATTTGTAATTTTCGTACTTTTAAAATGTGTTTCCATATTTATATTCACATGTCAAAAGTAAAT